>CM053514.1:43646213-43764615 GCA_028627145.1 Eidolon dupreanum | reverse complement strand
ACAAACTGCTCAAAACAAAACCACAAGTATCCAGAAACAATAGCTGCGATTAACATGGATTAACATAAAGCCAAGAGAAACCTCCTCCCTTGGGATTTCAGGAACTGATAATTCCTTACAAAGTGCTCCCAACAGTTATAGATGATGAAAGTTCATTAGGCTAATTCTAGTATCACTCTTCCTCCCTCCCTTCCTCCCTCCACCCCACCTCTCAGTTATACCTGCATTTCTCCATTTCTTAGTCAAGGATAACACATTCAGGAACATGTTTTCATTGCTTGATATAGATGCTCTCCATCTATTTCTCAGATTTTTACCCATCTACATATTTTAATGGATCAGTTTTTTTCATTTATCTCTTCAAAGTTTACTGAATTCTCTTCTCCCAGAAAAAAAAAAAAGACAAAGAAATAAAGAAAGATCATTTTCTTGTTTTTAGTAGTCAGGAGCTTTGTCTTTGGTCAGTTACCTTCTTTTGACTCTACTCAGCAATTTAACTTCACAAGGGAACTTCTGTAAGAGAAGGCAAAAGCATGCTCATTCTGGCCCATAAACAAGAACAGCTTTCTCTTTCATAAAGACAAAACAATGTTTTAGTTTTATGTACTTATTATATTATGTGTCACCATAAATTCTAGACTCATTATTTCATTTTTATTCTAACCTGAGAGTGAGAGCCCACATTAATGAAAGTTGCTCAGACAATACAGTAACCCAAAATCTTATCATCTTAAAAAGAAATGTACACATTCTAAACTACCATTCACTTCATGTAGGTAGGTAGTATTCACATCTGCATTACAGATTCTTTGGGAAGATAAATGTGCTTTGCATTGGGGCTTTCTTTTAAAGGGTGATACAACAAATGAATACTTCCCTTGGATCAAAAATGTAAAGCATATAACTCCTCAAGGTAATAGCACTTGGCCATTTGACAAATATTTATGGAGTCCTTATTATGTGCCAGAAAATGTTTACAGGCTAAGGATAAAGAAATAGGGGAAAAAAGGGTGAAAATTCTACTCTAATACCAAAACCACAATTTATGAAAAAAAAGGAAGAATGTAGTTTAACTTCATTAAAATTTAAAGCTTTTGTTCTGTGAAAGAGATGATTAAGAAAATGAGAAGACAAACCACTGATTGGAAAAAAAAAAATTCTTTGCAAAGCACATATCTGTCAAAGACTGTTATCCAAAACACACAAAGAACTCTTAAAATTCAACAATAAGGAAACAAACAACCCAACTAAAAAATGGACAGAAGATCTGAAGAGGCACCTCACCAAAAAAGATATACAGATGGCAAAGAAACATATGAAAAGGTGGTCCACATCATATGTCATCAGGGAAATATAAATTAAAACAACAGCAAGATACCACTGCACACCTATTTGAAGGCACAAAATCTAAAATAATGACAACACTAAATGCTGGTGAAGATGTGGAGCAATGGGAACTCTCAGTCAATGCTGCTGGGAATGCAAAGTGGCACAGCCATTTTGGAAGACAGTTTGGCAGTTTCTTATAAAACTAAATATACTCTTACCATACAATTCAATGATTGAAACCCTTGTTATTTACCCAAATTATTTGAAAACAAATGTCCACACAAAAACCTATACATTAATAGGTATCGCAGTATTATTCATAATTGCCAAACCTTGGAAGCAACCAAGATGTCCTTCAATAGGTGAATGGATAAACTGGTACATTAGTACAATAGAATGTTATTTATCAATAAAAAAGAAATAAACTATCAAGCCATGAAGACATATAAGAACCTTAAATACATACTACTAAGTTAAAGAAGCTAACCTGAAGAAAAGCTACATAATGTACAATTCTAACAATGTGACATTCTACAAAAAGCAAAATTATCAGTAAAAAGATTAGTCATTACCAGGGCTTGGTTTAGAGGTGAGGGGAGTAGGGACAGAGGGAGAGAGGGAGAGAGAGAAAAATGGAGAGAAGGAGGAACACAGAGATGGAACACAGAGGATTTTTCTGGCAGTAAAACTATTCTGTATTGTATTATAATGGTGGATACATGTCATTATACATTTGTCAAAACCCATAGAATGTACAACATAAAGAATGAACTCTAATGTAAACTGGATTTTAGTTAATAATAATGTATCAATTTGGCTCATCAGTTGTAACAAATATCCCACATTAATGCAAGATCTTAACTAGGGAAGAAACTGTATAGGGGGTGGGATAAGGAATACTGTAGAAACTCCATATTTGGTATTCGATATTTTTGTAGACCTAAAACTACCCTAAAAAAAAAAGGCCAATATTTTTTAAGTCCTACTCTTATTAAAATTATATTCCATGTGGGAAGGGGTATGTGGATGGTGGGAAGCAGTGAGTTTTTAAATAAAATAATGTAAATGAATGATTTAATATGGTAGAAGGTGGTAAGTACTATGGAGAAAAATATGAAATGGAAAAGACAAAGGGAGTATTTGGCTGGGAAGGAACAATGCAATGTTAAATAGAATGGTGAAGAAAGAGCTTACTTAAGGGTTGATATCTGAACACCTTGAAGTGAGGGTATAAACCATAGAATATTCTGGAAAAATAAAATTCTAGTGAGTTGGAAGAAAAGCAAGTAGATCTTTATGACTTGAGTGGATGGAATGAACTAGAGAGAGTTAAGGTCAGAGAAGAGGGAAAGGATACACAGAGCAAGATTTACAAAGTTTTGAAGCAGTTACATTAACTATGGTTTTATTCCAAATGAAATGAGTAGCCTTAAGGTTTTGAGTGAAGGAATGACATGTCCTGATTTTTAACAGAATAATGCTGCTGCCATGTTAAAAATAAACAGTGTGGGTGGGAGAAAGGGTAAAAACAGGGCTCTCAGGAGGCATTACAATAATCTAGGCAAGAGGTGGTAAGGCTTGGACTAGATTATAGCAGTAGAGTGGAGAGAAGTGTTCACGGTCCAGATACACTAGAATGAACATCTCAGAGTTGCAGCACAGATCAGCTGCAAAGGAGCAGTGCAGCTGGGGTGGAGAAGTTTCCACATGAACCCAAACTTTCTCCTAAGTGTCACTTGTCCCTGTATCCGAGAGATTATGGGTACCCTAAAGAAGCATGGGCTACAGAATCAGACAGATCTAGACTAGGTGCTGGCTCCTCTGCTAACCAGTTTGGTGCTGGTGATGAATTTCTCTCTCAAATTTTTGGCTTCCTTATTTAATTATTCTAATGATATCTGCCTATATAATAGAAATGATGAGAGGATGAAAAAAATATCTAGTAGGTATTCAAATAATGGTAGTTTAATGGGAAGATTCCTATTGCCAGTGCTAACTCCTGCTCTCAGACTGAGCTATAACACCCTTGAAATTGCAGTCCAAATAGAGGTTATGGAGGGGCCAACAACAAAGACTTTCTGAGCCAAGGTTTATCTGGCCACCATTGCTGCAGAGTGCCCACATGACAACAGTAGGAAACAATCTTAGCCCCAAGGCATGTTATCCATATGATTTCAGACAGTCCTCTCTTCAGTGAATGCTTTCTGTTCAGGCATTCACATGGTGCACAAATGTCTTCATTCTTTGTGACCATTCTAAGATGTCTGTCCATGTGTTTGTTCAAAAGACTTCCTTATCACCATCTTCCAATCTGGTTTTTCCAAGTCTCTGACCAGTCAGACAAGCCAGCATGGATTATTAATCACAACAATGTAGACGTATATATTCCTTTGGCCACCTAGTCATCTAGGCAAAGTGAGCAACAGAATGAACTCTTCAAAGTTCTATCCTCTGGGAGTACTTTTCTTTCCCTATGTCTTTGGACACTCCTTTTTGGCACTATAACATTGTAGTCACCCATTCTACTTCCAGCTGATGCCAATATATTGTGCAGAATCATCTACAAACCATAGCTGATTTTTTTTTTTCCTT
The DNA here is from genome assembly GCA_028627145.1 of Eidolon dupreanum. Taxonomy (NCBI): domain Eukaryota; kingdom Metazoa; phylum Chordata; class Mammalia; order Chiroptera; family Pteropodidae; genus Eidolon; species Eidolon dupreanum. The sequence continues at coordinate 43,760,694 of CM053514.1, read as the reverse complement.
CATCAACTGGTCAATAGAGTTGAGGGAGAAGGAACAAGTCAGAGCTTCCTTTTCCTTTCCATTCTCATAGCTCTTTTCTACTTCCATGTGTGAGCTCCACCTGTGGGTTCCTTTATCTTAACATAAAAACTGTAGCAGTTTATATCACCTCATACCACATTTTCTAGAAGGTAGACTTATCTTTTCCCAACTAGTCATCAATACTTCTGACCTTCTTTCTATTTTGTTCTAATTCATTCACTTGTTTACTCCTGAACCAATCACTTTGACCAGGACAAAGTCAATCACTGATTAACTTATTATAGATTATAGAACAATCCCTGAAATGACAACTGGAGCCATTGTAATGAAATTAGTCTGGCTAGGAAGTTCTACCTAAAATTATAGTTGTTAAACAAAGAAAAATCTGGGTGCTATTATTGCCACCACTGCTATTTCTTTTGTATTCTAACGGATAGAGGGAGAAAATAGAAGGCATCAAATGAAATCAAAGGGTCAGGAGAGAAGAAAAGGAAAAAAAGAGTAAGAGATTGTGATAAATATTGGAGAAGTATCTAAGCTGCATCTAAGCACTCAGAAGTAGGAGAAATTAAATGGATAATAAAAGGAGAAAAAAGAAGCTACCATCCTGTATTCCTAATTTACCTCTAGAAATGAAGATGATATATATAGATGTATGTTTATGCAAACATAAGAGTTGGTTCCAAAAATATTTTAACGATACTAGCTTTATAGGCACTTATTGAAACTCTGGAAGTGCTGTTTGCTATAAAGCAGCGGTCAATCTCCTCTCCCCTCCATGAAGCATTCCAGTTACCTTTCCTCTTCCTTTATTATAATGATTGGTACCACATTAATTTGAAAATTTGATTTTATATCTTTATTATTACATAGTATGTAGTGGCACCAAGTAATTTCTTGTCCTCAAGTATTATCACTCTAAGCCAGTGACTCTCAATAGGAATGATTCTGCCTCCTCAGGAGATATGTGGCAATGTCTGGAGACATTTTTGATTGTCACAAGTAAGGGAGCTACTGGCATGTAGTGAGTAGAGACTAGGAATACTGCTAAATATTCTACAATGCACAGGGAAGTCCCCATTCAGCAAAGAATTATCTAGCTCAAAATGTCAATAGTGCCAGAGTTGAGAAACCCTGATGTGTTAAGTGCACTGCAAGTCCATTGCCTTGGGGGCCTCTAAGAAAACTAGCATCATCTGGGACTCAAACGAATTCTCAGCAAATACTGACTTGGCTTCAGTTGAATATACAATTGTAGTTACAAATCATGGTTTCATGAAGAAGAGAATCACCCTGAAAAATAGAATTCATAAAAAGAACAGCCGATATGGTAAAATTATTTAAAAATTCCAGTCTCCAGCTGACTGAATGTTCTCCTTCAGACTAACACACAAGCTGTTATTCTTCCTTATCTACATACATGGGAATTACATATATTTTGTGAAAAAGTGGAAAACTTGTCCATAGCAGTTTCAACATTGTGAGGGTCTTGTTCCTTGATGGTGACATTCCATCTGTAAATTAGAAAAATATAAATGAATTCACTAGTAATATAATTTGGGTAATATAACTTTAGGTAAGCTCATACTATCTTTGTTTTGTGAAATATATGATACTTCACCAAGTGTACATATATCCCCTCACCCAGATTAGTTTCATCCAGTTTGAGTGATTTTTACTAACATGTACTTACATGCATTTCCAAGGCCACAGGCACAATGGCACCATTCACCCAGGCTACCTTTCATTCCCTGATCTTTATGAAAGGTTGTTCCCATTTTTATAGTAACCATAGTAGAGAACTATGTTAAACTAAATTATGCTGAGGAACAAATAACCTCAGTTTCAGTGGTTTAACACTTAGTTTTCTTATGATGTAAAACTCATTACAAACCCAGTCCTCCATCTTGTCCAGGTTGAAAGTGGACACATTCTGAAGCTGCACACAGTCTCCTTGATTATCATGAAAAAGTAATTGAGGGGAGGTGTCACACTGGCAATTAAATGCTTCAGCCCAGAGGGTTACGTTGATCCAGACCTAATCATGTGGTCACAAGGGTAGAGAAGTCTAGTCTTCCGTAAGCTCAGAAGAAGAGAATCAGATATTGGTAAACACTAGTAACATCTATCCTGGAGCCTAGGCCACAGTTATAATCTGATATCTTTGCCAACGTTACTTCTAAAAGTTGCAGAAGTTTTTTGTTTTAAATAAATCAAAACTATTTAATAGTATATTTCTACTAAAGGAAAAATCACTGAGTGATTACTATTTCAAGCAAAGGCATTAATTCAAACACAATGTACAAGATATATGTTTAAGCTAATCACGATATTCCTCGCTCTCTAATTCAGAACAAGTCGCCTCTATGATTAGATAGATATGACTTAGTACTAGAAACCCTAAATACTGTAATGACCAGATAGATAATTGTCACGCTAGAATATTTGAGGCGAAATTACCCTAACAATTCACTTCTACCCTGGTACATGTCTATGTACATAGTTGCTGAACTTAAACTGAATTAATAGATGTTCTTATTCCTTCAATTGAATCAACATATATTTATGGAACATTTGCTTGCTGTTTGACAGTATTATATAAATACTAAGAAGCACATTAAGAAACAAAAAGTTCTAATTCCTGACTGCAGAACTATGACATATAAAGAATAAGAAGAAATAGAGGACTTCATATAGTACTTTGCAAAATGGATTGCCCCAGGAAACAGACCCTGGGACAAGGGTTTGAATGGAAGAGGTTTCTTTCAGAGGTAATTCTAGAATGACCAGAGGACTGAATTAGCTTTCTATTGCTGTCAAAATATATTATCACAAACTTAGTGGCTTACAACAGCACAAATTTATTATTTTATAGTTTCATAATTCAGAAGTTTGACATGATCTCACTAGGCTAAATCAAGATTTCAGCAGCTCTTGCTTTTTCCAGCTTCTAGAGGTCACCCTCATTCTTTGGCTCAAATCTCCCTTCTATTACCTGAAGAAGGTCATCTTCAAAGCCAACAATGTTGCATCTTTCTGACCCTTCTGTAATCATGTCTCTCTCCCACAACAGCAGGGAAAGGTTCTTGGCTTTCAAAGACCTATGCCATTAGATTGAGTCCACCTAGATAATCCAGGCTAATCTCCCTGTCTCAAATTCCAGTACCTTACTCACATCTGCAAAGTTCCCTTTGCTATGTAGGGTAACATATTTACAGGTTCCAGAGATTAAGGTATGGACATCTTTGGGGCCATTATTCTGCCTACCACAGGGAGTGTGGAAGTGAGAGAGCAAAAAGAAGGAAACCTAGAAAATGTGCATTGATGAGTAGGTCACTACTGTAAGCATCTGGGACTCAATCCCACTGGGGACATCTGGGAGATGATGTAGAACTCATCTCAGAGTTGTCCCAATGTAAGGGATAACTCAGTCCATCATTAGCTGAGAGCTATTCCTGAGGGCATCTCCTGAAAGCTCTTAGACTGAGAATCATAGATGCTTCCAGGAGGAGGCTGACAGCATAGTGTCTGTGGAAATTGATTGATGAAGCAATATGGGCAAGATGCCAATAACATCTGCTACACAGAGAAACAATTTAATATTTCAGAGTCAATATAGAACAATAGAATTACCCTTTGTATTATTTCCACCTCTTCTTCAACTTGGAGTGGTTTAGAGAAATTATAGGACCAAGAACTGGAAATGTGAGTTCATATCTTTCATCTGCCAGACAGCATAAAATTATTGGTCCAAAAATTTGTCAGAGGGCCATTTCCAATCTGAGAAATTGAATCAGATACTCCATAAAATTTCTTCCAATCAGACATGCTACTTTCTATGAGTTTTCAGGACATTCATCCTCGTGATGGCTACAGCTTTTATTAAAGGAAAGGATTTCATAAAGGAAATCCACATCAAAACAGGGAGTAGCTGCAAATATGTGCCTTTTACCAATTCAAATTTTAAATGTTAACACAAATTACTTAAAAAATTTGTGGTAAACAAAAAAGACTTATTAATGAAAGCGTATAATTATAATGAATGCTGGTTGTAATTGACTTTGGAAGCTAACCAGGGAAAACCAAGAACTGACTAAGTCATATCTTAAACCAACCACAGGGAAGTTAGAAAATTGATCAAGTATGCAAAACTGCAAATGTTCTTAACCTTGGGAATGCATTTTGTCTTTGGGAAAACATGTACGTCGACACAAAATTTCCTGGGAATCCTTGAAGTGGATTTGAAAATATTCAGACAGACTCTGAGTTGCAAATTACTGTGGTTAAAAAAAAAGTTCACCTCTGGGAAATCTGAACTGTTTTGATGGGGGTACGGGGGAAGCACAAGTATGAGACAGAATCAAGCTGCCTTTCACAGTCACTTGGCTTTGCTTTTAGTGTACATGTTGCTTAACAACCAGATTCCATCTCTGTCATTCATACACATGTCCCCATTGTCCTCTCTAACAGTTGTCTTTGGCCTACAAAAGTACTGACCTGGGCAAAGAACATCACATCATTTGCCCTTTGACCCTGCTGTTCACACCTATACTATTTATAGGAGACTACAGGATATGGGGATGTTATCAATCTGTATAGATTACAGCTTAGTGTGTGTCTTCTAATGATTTGAGCAGATGTTTTACATTCGGAGTCAAGTCTTTTTATGTATTTTTACCTTGATAGGAAGAAAAGTTCCCCCAAGCTTGAACAAATGCTACAAAATCAATATGTTGTATGCCTGAGTGGTTTGTTTTTAAATTTGGTGGCAATCCGGTTAATGTAGACAGATATACACAGTACTATAACTACACTCAATTATAATAATTTTAAATTAATGACCCCATCTTTCATGTGCCACATTTTCATATTTCTGGGTGAATCTCCAGATTTTCCCCCACATTGTTACTATATATTGAAATGGGGTAGGTATTGATTTTAACTCATTTAAAAATACTCAATGTCTATTTAAAAGAACAAAAAAATAAAAACATTTATAATTAACTGTTGGAATAGAATACATCCAAACCATTACAGCTTACTATATTTATTTTAACCTTTCAAAATAATAAATTCTAATTATAAAGCAAAAATAAACTTATGTATAAGCTTATTCTTGTGAATGAATAGCACTTGATAATTTATTAAGTATGGTTCCATTTGTTATTACATTTGTAACTCCTAATAATGCTCTTAGGTAGAAGACAGGTATAACCTCATGTAGAAGGAAGCTGAGGCTCAGAGAAGCTCAGCTATTTGCCCAGGCTATTCATTTAAGGCTCAGAGAATTCCAATATTGGCATATTCCCACCTCACTCTTATGACAGAAGATTGAGGTCTCCTGGCTGTGTTAACCTCACACAACATGGCAAAATGGGCAAAATATTTTCATGTTCCCCAAACTCTCAGTCCCATAACTTTTCCCTTTGATTTGTGTAAGTGTCCAAAATTCTGTCATGTTAATTTCTCAGCAAAACCTATGCTCAAAGAGGATTTAAAATCAGTTAATATTTATACTAGTGTTTTCTCTAACACCAGAATTTCACCTTTAATAGAGTTCTGAAGCTTAAGCTCTAGGAATGAAGTTTCAGGGAGCTTTGAACTGAAAAGCTGTGGTTGAGTGTTGGGATTTTGTGAAAAGAAGTTGTGAGGTAGGAAAGAGAAAAGAAGACTACTAGCAACACCAGTTTTGTTTGTTGGGTATTCAAGCCTTTCACGATTAAACTAGGTTTTAATTTCTTTTTGTAAGACTTCTTTATTCATGCTATCCTTAGTATTTCTTAAAATTAAAAAAAAAAATTTTTGAAGAGTTTTGTTGTAAAATGGAAAATTTGGGCTTTATTCCAAAACATGGTTTCTCAAAACTTGTTCTCTTTGAAACCACGTGGTTTATGTGGTTTACATTTTTATCACCGTCTGAAACATATTTTCCAAAGGAGAAAGCCACACATGCCTGCTGGTGCCTTGCTGGTTTGACAGCCTGTGAGAGCATTTTTTGTTTGTTTGTTTGTTTGTTTTTTGTAACTTTGGTCATTTAACACTTAGTTAACCTCAAAGACACAATATAATTACTGTGCATATGGATTTTTTTTGAGATTTTTTTTACTTTTTATTTATTATTGAATTATTCGACTTGGCTCCTTAAAGTTACAATTCCATTTATTACTATATTTGCACAAATAGAGAAATAACAACCAAAATTTTAAAAATAGGTAGATGATAGATAGATAGATAGATAGATAGATAGATAGATAGATAGATAGATAATAGATAGAGATAATCAAAAATATCTTTGCTATGCAGACATGGAGTGAATTCTTTTTCATGAATATTTTGTTTATGCTAGGAAAAAGGTATTAAAAGGAAAGTGGGCTGTTTTCCCCTGTGTGTGTCAGTTGGGGGTGTGGAGAATGATGAGCAACTCTGGAGAAAGAGGAACAGAAGTGTGAGTCAGTCAGAATAAAGTAATTTTAGACAGGTTGTTAACTCCACTGAGCTACTATTTTCTCAGCTGTAAATGAGGGGTTGGACAGCAATGTTGTAAGACTTCAACCAACATATTTGCTTTCACAAAACCCAGTCAACCAACCACAGGGAGCAGAGAAAACAGTAAGAAATTTCTGAATTTCCCCCTAAATCTCAAGCTAGAAGCCAGCCCTCAATTGAGACCTTTGGGGAAGATGAATTCAATGGCTGAGCCATTGACTTTTTTATCTGTTAGGGCCCAGGGAGAGAACAGTAGACTTTTTCTACTGTTCCAAGGAAAGTTTAAACCTAAACAAGATTAGGTTTCTTTCACAAACTAATCAATAAACACCATTACTTAAGGTTAATAGATTCATTCTGAATTGTTATCTGGGATCCATACATTAAATAAACTTTTAGACTTTGTTCCTAGAAACAATGCAGCAAGAAGACATATCCAACTGTACTTTATTTCAGTACATTCTGGGTGAGTTCACTTTACTGCTTAGGCCAGAATGCACAAACCAAGCCAAGCAGGTCTGATAGTAGGAGATTAACACATGCTAGGATTTGACCTTATTAAATCCAAGCATCCACTGATGTCTGTAACAAGAAGACTAGCTGGCTCCAAGTCTCAAGTAAAAAAAGATACCCATGTATCCTGGCAAAAAAGAACTAACAAATTTATGAATTATAGTTCTAAAGACACTCTGTGTTTGTACTGAGTTGGAGATCTTGCTTAGAGTTATTAGCATATGAAAATATGATTGGAACCTGGCTTCTATTATGCCATATGTTTGAAATTTAAACTTATAAAAATTTAGCCATGTTTTTATTTACGCATTATCACCAAAGGCCTTATCCAAGCCCAGCTCATTTATGCAAAATATGTTATTACTTGCTACAATAGAATTATTAAGATAATCCAATATATCAATTTGATCATATATTTTCCTTTTCACAGATATTTAATCTAGTGGTGTTGCCTTTACCCAATGAAGGGGAAGGAGGATCTACTCCAGCACCAATACTGCTCTTGAATGAGCAGTGATTTCAATAGGCAAACAGTAGCAAAAGCTAATTTAAACTCTGAATCTTGAAAAGGATCCAATTCAGAGGTGATTAAGGAAGGACTTCAGGAGTTCGTAAAATCAAATGCAGTATTATGTGAATATGAGAATATGTGCATTTTTCTGAAGAGATAATTTATAATTCTCAAAGGATCCTATGACTTTTTAAAAAATCTATGAAATCAATATTAAAAAAAAAAAACCTCCTTAGACTAGAAAGATCCTAGGGATAGGGCAAAAACATGCATTTGAAACATAGCATGCATTTGAAAGTATGTGACAGAAGGTAAAAAGTCAGTTGTGACATGCCATAGTTACAGTGACTTGGGAATAAGTAATGTGGGATGGAAACTGGAATGCATACTTCCCAGCCATGGAGAAATATGTCTGTCTCAGGTTAGAAGCTCAAGATACATTCCTAACATGAAGGTTGAAGCAAGTGGTTTTTTAAAATGAAGAGGTAAGGTGAGGAATCTTTAGAAAAGTAGGAGTTGACAGATCGAACAAAGAAATCTGTGAAAGCATCTGGTTCAGAGTAGGTAAGAGGATTGTTCTGTGTTCAGAACTGGAATAAAGCTATTTAACAAAATATATGTAGCTACAGCAGCATTAAAGGGCAGCAGCGGATACATGGTCCAAAAAATATTGTGCTTTCTTGGAATAAACAACAGTAACTTTGGATGTAGACTGAGGATAGAATTAGAGAAAACCAACAGCAAATTTTACATTAGGATTTGGAGCTAGAGAAAGAATCATTTACTTTAATGGTCAAGCATGAAATACTAAAAAGCCATAGACATGGCTTTGCTTAAACAGACTTGAGTTAGCAGGCCCAGGACCAACTCCAATCCCACCATCCTCACTCCTCCAGGCCTAGATCTCTACATATAGTTGATGTGTACAATGGATGTCTTTTCTTAGAGTACATGGCGAGGTCTTCACATAGGCACCGGAGAGACAGGTGGAGAGAGAAGGGTAATGTAAGGTGTCATAATATGTCCCTACTTTGGATTATTTTGAACACTTTGGAAAGGTGGACATCAGTCAGTTTTCCTGAGAAATTTTGTGAGTTTCTGAGCAAAAGTGGAGTTGTTTTCCTTTTCACCACCTTGCTCTGCCATGCAGCACTGGATTGTAGGGAGATAGTGGCAAGCCTGCACGCCAGTGGAGAGTGAGTGAGCTGGTGAGACCAAACAGGGCATATTTTCACTGAGGCATGGTCAACCTTGCTGTTATGACATATTTCCCTCCAATCATTTGCAGACAGCAAATCCCACAAAGCCATCTGGAGTTTCTAGAAAAATATGAGCACATTTATTTCTGAACCCAGGTGACATTCTCTCTGAAACTGAAAAATAACTAGTAAAGATTTTAAGGAGAGGTAGAAAGAACTTGCACTAGAAAGAAGGGGCTAGCAATCTAGAAAATTCAAGTATCAGTGTTCAAAACAAACTCTTGGATACCACAAGGAGATGAAGCCCAGGCAGAGGTATATGTATACTTCCTCCCCACTTTATTGCTTAGGCCAGAATTCAATGGCTGGGCCATTGACTTTTAGTTCTGCTGTTCCTTTCCTTCTATTCAAACTACCCTCCTGCAAAATATTCTCTTTTTAGCCAGGTTCTGTGCATTTCTATGACTTACTGATCTCAGCAGGATCGGGCCATCCTGGCCATATCTGGACTCCCACAGCTCCCTTTGCCATTCTCCTTTTACTCACAGCAAATTCTGGCTCCTACTTAAATTTTCCATCTCTTTCTCCAGACAATCCCTAACTGCAGATATCGCACAAGAGCCTTTGAAGCTTTTTTATTGTATTTCTTAGCCAAAAAATCTTTACATAAGATAGCATGTCTCTGTAGAGGAATATACTACTTGGTAAAGACTTGAGAAGGTCCTGCAGTGATTCACTATCATTATATTTTCTTCTAAATCATTTTATTGCATTTAATTTTGTAAATGTTATTTCAGCTGTTGCAGTCAGAAATAATTCAATATATACGAGATTTCTCCCTTTACTGTCCAGCTGCCTTCTGGAATTACGTCAGTCATTTGCACTTATGATGTCATGGTTTGTTGCCATGGTAACAAATATGCAGTCACAAATGTCTCATTATCATTTCTTTACAGTGATGACATATTTATAGTGTTCAGGAACAGCATATCACCCTTTTAAATAACATGCCCCCTCTAGCTACAAATACCATTTGTCCTCACTGTGCAGTTTTTCTCTGTGGTTTATAAAATTTTCTATATACACTACACACTGTTTGCTTGTTTCTTACAGAGGAACGAAATGAAAGCTTGTTTAAAAGTAAGGCAATACAAATGTGTTAAAACAACTGGATCCAAGGGAGAAGAAATATTTACAATAAGAAATTCAAAATACTTTTAAAATAGTATAAAAATTAAGCTGTTCAAAGCTTCATACATACATAGCAGATTTACCAACATGGTCATTGAAAATATTAACTCAAAGGTTAAGAGATGATAAAATAATATTTTAAATAACCTAGAATGGTTTTTAATAGCATCATTGATTACGTACGTATCTGTAGAGAATCACTTAGAATGTTGACACACTAATAACTTAAAATAAGTATAAATTTCTATTTCATTGAAGATGTGAAGATGGATAAACAATATCAGTTTACACATTTCATATTCTTCCATGAATGTGATTCTTTACTCCTGCTGCCACCATCCCCCTAATTCAGAAGTAAAACATCTATTTGGTTCAAGGAGATTCTCTCTGGAGGGAAAATAATTTTATCAGTAAGAACCCCTGGTGATAAGGCTGACTGGGAACTGCTGTTAATCAGCCTTTTTGACATGGTGGCTTGAATAGCCTGTTCCATGATGCTCTGTGATTTCACCTTAACACTTTTCTTTTGAATTCATCATGACTCATGAGTGCCTTTTTCTCCCTTTGTGTGTCTGAAGTTATCCTACTATTAACTTTAACTGGAAACATGCCTTTTGTTTCCCTAGTGTAGTCATACACTAACCATAGGACTCCTTAGGCTAAAACTTCAGGGATAGTAAAAAATTAATTTTTTTAATAACTGAAGGGGATAAATAATGATAACTCTGACAACTTTAGTTGTTAATAGAAAGTTTCTAAAAAGGAGTATAAATTTATAGAAATTTGACAGTAAAAATGTTTTGATTCAGAGGCTCCCCTGAAGAAAGGAGAAATATAGAACAGGGATTGGGAGGTGTGACTCTACGAGGATATTTGCATAAGGATCTGAGGAGCTTCTAGTAGAGAACTAACCATGGAGAAAGAGACGGCATGGATGAGAGCAATGTTTCATCATCAGGGAGGAGAGATGATCAGAGCACAAAAGGGTAGGTGTCTGGCCCACAAATGCACTCTGGCTCAGTCTCTAAGAACTCATTTCTGGGTCCTTTGGGATGGGCCTGAGAGTAAAAACAGAAAGAACTGTGTCACTTGAATGTCTAGAAGACTTTTGAAGCATCAAGAAACAGTGCTCTGGAATCTTTAGCATAAAGTTCAAGGAGTCAGACTCAGCCACTGTGAGTACCTTGTGTGCTTTGGAGCTCTATGCAGGCCTTCAAGCAAGAAGACAGTGATCAGTGCCTTGGAGAACAAGCATTAATCAACCGAAACTTAGACCCACAAGTGTCATCGTTTTCAAGCATCTAAAGTCTAGCACCCCTGTTGGATGTTGGCTACTTCACAGAGATTACAGACCCTAGAATAGATCTCAGAAAAGCAGGAAGAAAATAATGGCTTCTATGGGATAGCTAAGAGGATGCAATTGTGGGTTCATCAAAGATATTCTAAAAAATATATATATAAGGAATAATAGAAGGTGGAGTCTACAGGGGCATGTTGAAGTCCTATAGTAACAGATAGAGGTGAGAGCCATTGAAATATACTACTCTATGTGACCCCTATTTGACCTAAAGAATCTCATATTCTAAAAAAAAGTGACTGATCACTATATTGGAGGCAAATAGTTGGACTAGTACCTAGATCATTGTGATTCAAAAAAATATTTATATGTTTAGTTTGCTCTCTTGATTATTCCTGATAACACAGTATTCATAATAAAATGAATAAATTGAATCATATTGATATTATCAGCTTCAAGAGTGAAAAGGTTAATTTGTGTATTTTATTCTTGTTAAAAGTACTTTTTGTTTTATTTCAGGAACTGGGTTATTTTACACAGTACAAAGAGAGATCAAGTATTTCCTAAGCAAGAGGGAAGATTATTCACCCAAAGGGGAGGGTCAAATAGACCCACCAAATTTTTTAAAAATCAAGTTTGTTATTAAAGTAATGATAAATGTTTTCACTGCTCATGTCAGTCTGTATTTAAATATACCTCTCTGGAACAAAAGCCCTGCTTGAGAGATCAGAACATCTAAATGTTAGCCCAGATTTGCCTTCTACTTTGTGACATTTAAGTCAGTCATTTAACTTCTCTAAACTTTAGTCTCACTCTATTTAAAATTATGTTAATAATATTTGTTCCACCTCCAGAGATGTATTGACAGCAATGATTAATAGGGAAATGTTTTGTAAACTGTAAAGCGTGTAGAAAGATAAGATACTGCAATTATAATTTTTGATTCCATCTGGCTTTGAGCTTGACATGCCTGCTGATAACATTTCACATCTGAAGTTCTCATTCTTCTCCGGAGCGCTTGCTGTACCTTTGATATGGTTTTCAGAGGAATGATTGTTCCTTTGAGGCATATCTGTTGAAGCAGACTAGGAGTTTAAGTTGGATTGACTTAATATGTGACCACATCAACAAATAATGCAGCAGCAACTCCACTGTTTCTGTAGTCTCCTTTCCTAGAATAATTAAGAAATTACAATGAAGAAAAGGATAATTACCTCCTGATTAATTTTATCTGCGTGTAGCTCTTTTTAAAATGCATTCCTTTCAATTACTCTCTTTTTTCCCCTTTCTCCGTACTCCCAGCTCTCTCTTCCTCATTTTTATTCAGTATTTCTTTCCTAAGGACTGCAAAAGGCAGCCTAGCAAGAATGAAAGAATGTGCAGTTTGGGATCAGAGAAACATGGGATCAAACTCTGGCTCTACTACTTAATGACAGTGTACCCAAGCAGAAATTATTCACTCTTTCTTAGCCCTGATTACTTCTACATCAACTGGGGATAATAATACTAATCCTTTAGAATCAGATAAAATATATAATTGACCCTAGAAAAATCATATTTGAGCTACACAACTCTACATATACATTTTTTATTTCTATTTTTTAATTTTTAATTTAGAGTTTACATTTAATATTATACTAGATTCAGACGTACAGCATGGTAGTTAGACTTTATATAACTTACAAAGTAATACCCCTCAATGAATCAAGTACTCCCTCACAGTATACACAGTTATTACATTATTTATAATATTCCCTATGCTGTGCTTTGCCACCTTGGTGACTACTTTGTAACTACCCATGTGTGTTTCTTTTTATATTCTTAATTTTTAATTTTTATTTTTTATTTTTATTTTTCATTAAGTTTACTGGGATAACATTAGTTAATACAATTATATAATTTGCAGGTGTACATTATCATTTGACATCTGTATATTCTATTGTGTGTTTACCACTCAAAGTCCAGTTTCCTTCAGCTACCATATATTTGATCCCCTTTACCCACTTCACCCTACCCCTATCCCCCTATATTTGACCCCCTTTACCCCATATACCTTCTCCCTCCTCCTTCACCCCTACCCTCTGGTAACCACTAGTCTATAGCACATGTCCAGGAGACTCCGTTTTTTTGTTCTGCTCATTTGTTGCTTTTAGGTTTGTATCCCACATATTAGAGATATCATGTGATTTTCAACTTTTTCTGTCTGGCTTATTGCGCTTAGCATGACTATCTCGAGGTCCATCCATGTTGTCACAAATAGCAGTATTTCATCTCTTCCTATGGCTGAGTAATATTCCATTGTATATATGTGTTACAACTTCTTTAGTCAATCACCTATTGTAGGATGCTTCGGTTGCTTCCATGTCTTGGCCACTGTGAATAATGCTGCTATGAACATTGATGTGCAGCTATCTTTTTGGATATGGGTTTTCAAGTCTTTGGGGTAAATACTCAGTAGAGGGATTGCTGGATCATATGATATATCAATTCTTAGTTTTTTGAGTAACCTCCAACATTTGCTATTACTTGTCCTGTTGATTGTAGCCATTCTAACAGGTGTGAGATGGTATCTCATTGTGGTTTTGATTTGAATTTTCCTAATAACTAGCAATGTTGAGCATCTTTTCATATATTTGTTGGCCATTTGTATGTCCTCTATGGAGAAGTGTCTGTTCAGGTCCTCTGCCCATTTTTTGACAGGATCGTTTGTTTTTCTGTTGTTATTGAATTGTATGAGTTCCTTGTATATTTTGGATATTAGGCCCTTATTGGAAGTATTGCTTGCAAATATATTTTCCCATTTGGATGTTCTCTCTTTACCTTGTTGACAATTTCTTTTGCTGAGCAGAAGCTTTTTAGTTTAATGTAGTCCCATTCATTTAGTTTAGCATATACTTCACTGGCTTTTGAGGCCAAATTCATAAAATCCTCTTTGAATGCAAGGTCATTGAGTTTAGCTCCTATGTTTTTTCCATGCATTTATTGTTTCAGGATTTATATTCAGGTCCTTAATCCATTTCGAGTTGATTTTGCTGTGTGATGATAGACAACAGTCTAGTTTCGTTCTTTTGCAGGTGGTTTTCCAAGTTTCCCAGCACTATTTATTGAAGAAGCTTTCCTTTCTCCACGGTATGTTTTTGGCTTTTTTGTCAAAAATTATTTGCCCATATAAATATGGGTTTACTTCTGGACTCTCGATTCTGTTCCATTGGTCCATGTATCTGTTTTGCTGTCAATACCATGCCATTTTCATTATTGTCACTTTGTACTGTAATTTGAAGTCAGGCAGAGTGATGCCTCCAGCCTCGTTCTTTTTTCTCAGGATGTCTTTGGCAATTCAGGGTCTTTTGTGCTTCCATACAAATCTGATGATTTTTTGTTTAATTGTGATGGGGATTGCATTAAATCTGGATAATGCTTTAGGTGATAAGGTCATTTTAACTATGTTGATTGTTCCAATCCAAGAACAAGGAGTATTTTTCTATTTCTTCAGACATTCTTCGATTTTTTTTAATAGGGTTTTATAGTTTTTATTATAAAGGTGCTTCACTTGTTTTGATAAATTTATTCCTAGGTATTTTATTCTTTTTGTTGAAATTGCAAAAGGAATTATTTTTTCCACTTCTTTTTCTGACACTTCATTATTAGAGTATAGGAACACTATGGATTATTGAATGTTGATTTTGTATCCACAGACTTTACCGTATATGTTTATTGTTTCTAGCAATGTTCTTGTGGACTCTTTAGGGTTTTCTATATAGAGAATCATGTCATCTGTAAATAGTGACAGTTTGACTTCTTAATGTCATATTTGGATGTCTTTTATATCTCTCTCGTCTGATTGCACTCATGAAGACCTTCAATGTTCTTTTGAATAACACTGATGATAGTGGACAGTCTTGCCTTGTTCTTGATCTTAGAGGGAAGGATTTTAGTTTTTCACCATTAAGTGTAACGTTGGCTGAGGGTTTGTCATAGGTGGCCTTTACTATGTTAAGGTACTTTTCTTCTATACCGATTTTGTGAAGTGTTTTGATCATAATTGGATGCTGTACCTTCTCGCAGGCTTTTTCTACATCTATTGATATGATCATATGATCATATTATTATTTTTAATTTGTTTATATGGTGTATCACATTAATCGATTTGCATATGTTGCATCATCTCTGTGCCCCTGGGATGAAGCCCACTTGATCGTGGTGGATAATTTTTTTAATATGTTACTGTATTCAGTAAGCTAGTATCTTATTTAGGATTTTTGCATCTGTGTTCATGAGAGATAAAGGTCTGTAGTTTTCTTTTTTGTGTTATCTTTACCAGGTTTAGGTATTAAGGTAATATTGGCCTCATAAAATGAGTTGGGATGTATTATTACTCCTTTTCAAAATTTTGGAAGAATTTGAGGAGAATAGGTATCAAATCATCTTTGAATGTTTGATAGAATTCAGTGGTAAAGCCAGCTGGTCCTGGACTTTTCTTTTTGGTAGGTTTTTGATAATTGTTTCAATTTCTCTACTGCTGATTGGTCTATTTAGATTTTCCAGTTCTTCTTGATTCAGTCTAGGAAGGTTGTGTCTTTCTAAGTACTGGTCCATATCTTCTAGCTTATTAAATTTGGTGTTATATACTTTTTCATAGTATTCTTCTATGATCCTTTGTATTTCTGTGATGTCAGTCATAATTTCCCCTCTTTCATCCCTGATTTTGTTTATTTTTGTACTTTCTCTTATTTCTTTAGTGAGTTTAGTCAGGGGGTTGTCAATTTTATTAACCTTCCCAAAGAACCAGCTCTCCGTTGCATTTTTTTTTTATTTTTTTGTTGTTGTTGTTTTCAATTTCATTTATTTCTGCTCTAATTTTGATGATTTATTTTCTTCTGCTGACTTTCGGCCTCATTTGTTCTTCCTTTTCTAATTTTTTAAGATAAAGCATTAAGTTGTGTATTTTGGTTCATTCTTATTCTTGGATATAGTCTTGTAATGATATGAACTTTCCTCTTATTACCACTTTTTCCATGTCCCAAATGTTTTGATATGTTGTGCTATCATTATCATTCATTTCTATGTATCTCTGATCTCTCTTTTTCTTTCTTCTCTGACCCAGTTATTATTCTTCAGTCGCATGTTGTTTAACTTCATTTATTTGGGGTTCTCTTGATTTCTTTCTGCAGTTGATCTCTAGTTTCAAAGCATTATGATCAGAGAATATGGGTGGTATGATTTCAACCCTCTTATATTTGTTGAGACTATCAGTGTTTCTCAATATATGGTTGATTCTTGAGAATATTCCACGTGCACTAGAGAAGAATGTAGAAGCAACTGTTTTGGATTAAAGACTATCTAAATATCAATTATGTCCAGTTGGTCTAATGTGTCACTTAAGCATGTTATTTTTTTAATGATTTTCTGTTTGAATGATTTCACCATATCCAACAGTGGGGTATCTAGGTCCCCTAGAATGATAGTGTTTTGGTTTGTTTCTCCCTTTAGTTCTGTTAGTAATTGCTTGAGAGCATAGACATTAATAAGTGTTATATCTTCTTGGGGCATGATTTCTTTTATTATTATGAAGTATCCTTCAATATCTTTTTTTACTTTTTTTTATTTTGAAGTCTATTCCATCTGACATTAGTACTGCTACTCCTGCTTTTCTCTGAATGTAAGTAGCTTGAAATATCATTTTTTGCCATTTCACTTTGAGTCAATATTTTTCTTTGGAGCTGAGATGTGTCTCCTGGAGGCAGCATATTGTTGGGTTTTGTTCTTTCATCCATTCTACTACTCTGTGACTTTTTATCAGTGAGTTCATTCCATTTACATTTAGGGTGATTATTGAAATATGAGGTCTTCTTATAGCCATTTTATCTTTTGCTTTCTGGTAGCTCAGTGTTTCTATTGCTTCCCTGTCCTTGTGCTTCTGTTGTCTTTATTTTGGTGGGTTTTTGTGTGTTTCGCCTCTGGTTCTTCTTGTTTTATGTTATATATTTCAGTTCTGGATCTTTTGTGTGTGGTTATCATTATGAATTTGTAAAGGATACTTATATATATATATATGTATGTATATATATATATATATATATATATATATATATATATATATATATAGAGAGAGAGAGAGAGAGAGAGAGAGAGAGAGAGAGAGAGAGAGAGAGAGAGTCCATTTTCTTCTGTGTGTGCCTTATCTCCATTTCCCTTTGCAAATTTGGATCTTTGAATCTTCCCCTTTCCAGTCATTGTTGTCTCAGTTTGTCCCTATGTATGCTGAACGTTCATTACTATCTTGCTATAGCAATTCTCTTCTTATTGTTTAAGATTATAGTGCCCTGTTCTTAGTAAGGGTTGCACTCCTCTGCTTCTATTTGCCTGAATGTCAGTTTATTCCTAATTATGTATGTTTTTGCATGTGTCATTTTGTTTTAGGTGAGCTGACCCCTTTCAGTATTTCCTGTGGTGCAGGCCTCATAGTGGAGAATTCCTCAATTTTTGTATGTCTGGAAAAGTCTTACTTTCTTCATATCTAAAGAAGAGCTTTCCTGGATACATTATTCAGGCTGGTAGTTTCTTTCACTTAATAGTTTAAATATTTGATTCTGTTCCTTTCTGGCTTGTAAGGTTTGTGCTGAGAAAACTGATAATAATCTAATTGGTTTACCTTTATAAGTTACTGTTTTTTCTCCCTGGCTGCCTTGAAAATTCTGTCTTTGTCATTGAATTTTGACAACTTTAATACAATGTGTCTTGGTGAAGGCCTTTTTAGGTTGAGATAATTGGGTGTTCTGTTGACTTCTTTAATTCAAGAGTGCAGCTCATTCCTTAGATTTGCCTGAAAATGCTTTCTAGTCCCTACTGCTTTTCCTCACCTTCAGTAATGCCCATTATTCTTATGTTTCCTCTCATGATGGCATTAGCTAGTTCTTGTATTTCTCTTTCATTATTTTTCATTCTTCTGTTTCTCTCTTCTTCCTTCTGATTTATATCTAGGTTTCTATCTTCAGTATCACTTATCCTTTCCTCCATTTGTTTGACTCTATTTCCCAAGCTTGCTATTTCATCTTTTAACTCTTGCAGTGTTGTTTTGTTTTTTTTTTTTTTTTATCTCCAGAAGATCTATTCAGTTCTGTTTGAGGGTTTCAATCTCCTTACTCTGCTCATCTAGGTGTTTTTCAATTCCTGAAATTGTTGATATGACTCTTTTCCCAAATGAGTTTTTTCAGAAGTACCATTCTGAATTCTCTGACATTTAAGTCATATATTTCTATATCTGTAAGCTTATTTTCTGGAGATTTTTTTCTTTCTTTCTGAGATGCCTTGTCACCTTGGTTGTTCATGGATTTTAATGGACTATTTCTTCGCCTCGGTCTTAATGGAAATGTATCCTGTTTTTTGTCCAGAAGGAAGATTTATTATATAAAGGTCTCTCTTTAGCCTCCTGCAAAGAAGGCACTTTTCTTTGGTTTCCAGTAGGTGGCATCTAAGCCTCTTAGATCCCTGGTTTATATAAAGCCTTAAAAGTACCTTCTATTTTCTTATAGGTATTTAATCACACTCACTATCCTCCGTCTCTGTCCTTTTCAGTATTAGCAACAGCTTCGGTAGCGTTTGCTCGGATTCCCCTGGGGCTCTGTGGTGATTGGTCTTGGAAGGTATGGGGAAGCGGCCTTCTTGTCTGGAGGTTGGGCTCTGTGGCTCAGCCTTTGTTTTGCAACCATGGCTGGTAAAAATCATCTGTTGGTTCTCTGCCATCCTGCTTTTAGCTTTCTGCCCTGATGACTGGGCCCTGCCTTCGGCTGCATGGAAATCACAACTCTCCCAGGCAGGGCTATTCAGGGAACTTGCCGTACCTTCTCCCCTCACCTTCCTCCTAAGAGTGCTCTGGTGAATACGAGAGGCAACGTCTTTATTTCTCCCAGTCCATCGCCCAACACCCTGGGTTCTGACCTGTGGTAGCTCTTATGTGCAGATGCCCACTCAGACATGCTGGTGTGCAGTTTTGGTGTTTTTTGTCAAGTTTTAAATCTTCAGTTTATTGTTGTTTCAAAGGCAGATTTTGGGGGATATCTCTCACTCTGCCATGTTCTCCTAAAATCCCATGTGTGTTTCTTAACCTCTTTATCTTTTTTACTCAACTTCCTAAATCCCCTCTCACCTGGCATTTATCACTATATTTTCTATATCTGTGCGTTCTATTCTGTTTTGTTCATCATTTATATTGTTTTTTAGATGCCATATATACATAAAATTATATGGTATTTGTCTTTCTCTGTCTTTTATGTCACTTGACATAATGCCTTCTATTTCCATCCATGTTGTCGTACATAGTAAGATTTCAATTTTTATGATTGAGTACTATTCCATTGTATACATGTACCACCTCTTCTTTATCAATTCCTCTATCAATATACACTTAGGTTGATTCCATATCTTGGCTATTGTAAATAATGCTGCAATGAGCATAGGGATGCATACATTTTTTCAAATTAGTGTTTTGGGTTTCTTTGAATAAATACCCAGAAATGGAATTGTTGGGTCCTTCTTTGGCTCTTGTTACAGCCTTTATTTCAAGTCTACTTTGTTTAATATATGTATTGCTACCCCAGCTTTTTGTTGTTGTTGTTTTCATTTGCATGAAATATCTTTTTCTATCCCTTTGTTTTCAATCTGTGTGTATCTTTTGATCTAAAGTGGTTCTCTTATGGGCAATATATGTATGGTCTTTTTTTTTTTTATTCCATTCAGCCACACTATGTCATTTGAGAGCAGAACATTAATTCATTTGCATTTCAAATAATTATTAATAGGTATGTAGTTATTGCCATTTGATTATTCATATTTTTTGTTTTTTTTCTTCTTCTTAAAGAAGTCTCATAAATATTTCTTTTAATACTGGTTTTATAGTGTTAAACTCTTTTGGCTTTTTCTTGTCTTGGAAACTTGTTATTTGTCTTTCAGTTCTAAATAAGAGCTTGCTGGTATAGTAATCTTATTGTTTTGAATACTTCGTTCCAATCTCTTTGGCTTGTGAAGTTTCTGTTGAGAAATCAGCTGACAGTCTTATGGGAGCGTCCCTGTAGGTAATTAATTGCTTTTCTTTTGCTGTTTTTAGGATTCTCTCTTTGTCTTCAATCTTTGACATTTTAATTGTGTTTTGTTTTGTTGTGTGCCTCTTTGGGTTGATCTTGCCTGGGACTCTCTGTGCTTTCTTGATTTGTGTCTGTTTCCTTTGTCAGGTTAGGTACATTTTTAGTCATTACTTCTTCAAATATATTTTCAATTCCTCACTCTCTCTCTTCTCAATCTGGAACCCCTTATGTTACAAATGTTGTTATGCTTGATGTTGTCCAAGAAGTTCCTTAAACTATTCTCATTTTTTAAATTCTTTTTTTCTTTTTGCTGTTCCAATGTTTTCTGCTACCTTGTCTTCTGAATCACTAATTTAATTCTCTGCTTCATCTAATCTGTTTTTTGATTCTACCTAATGCATTCTTCATTTCAGCTTTCGTAGTCTTCATTTCTAACTGGTTCTTTTATATAGTTTCTTTCTCTTTGTGTAAATTCTCATTGAGTTCAACTGTTCTTTCCCTAAGTTCATTGAGCATCCTTATAAACAGCGTTTGGAACTCTGTATTTGGTTGTTTGCTTGCCTCTATTTTGTTTAGTTCTTTTTCTGAGGTTTTCTCCTGTTCTTTCATTTTGGACATATTTTTTTGTCTCTTCTTTTTGATTGCCTCCCTGAGTTTGTTTCTACATATTAGGTAGGTAGTTCTACTATGTCTCCCAGTCTTCACAGGGTAACTTTATGAAGTAGGTGTCCTGTGGGGCCCAGTGGTGCAGTCTTCCTGGTCACTTGAGCCAGGAGCTCCAAGTGTGTACCTTGTGTGGGTTGGGTACCTTCCTGTTCCAGTTTAGCCTTGAGTGCTGCTGGCACTTCAGCGGGAGGTATTGACCTTCTGGTTGATTAGCTGTGAGGACTGGCTGTGACTACAGTTGTTGAGCTGTTGTGTAGACATTGACTCAACAGAGTGGTATTCACTGTAGAAGGCCTGTGGTACCTGCTGAGTTCACCCTTTGGGTGTGTTTTCTTGTGGAGTAATTGGGTGGTTAAAGCTGGCCACCAAGTGTGTTGGTTCTGGGGCCCCTTGCAAGCAATTCCAGTGCAAGCCCCGGTCACTTGTTGTCTGTGCCCAGCCCAGGGCCACCTGGTAGGAGCAATAAAGCGATTTGCAATTGGTAGCTGAATGCTTAGAGGTGACTGGGAGGGGGTATGGTGCAAACCTCTGGCTGCCACTAGTGTGAGCTCTGTGGGCTGCTTAGCAAGAGGTACAGGGCAAACTGAGGCCAGCTGCTACTTGTTAAAGGTTTGTGAAACTTCCAGAGATTTTTGGTAGTTCTGCAGTGTGAGCAAGGTTGTCTGCTTGTGAATAACAGCCTCTGAAAAATGTTCCAAACTTGCTCGAGTTGGGCGAGGATGGTTCGTAGAGAATCATTACAGTGAGATGAGTTTGATGGAGATGAGATTTGGCATCTGCCTGTGCTTGGGGGAGAACTCAGCAAAGGAACAATGGTGCCAGCCTGCTGAATTTCTGGGGGTAGGGCTCAACAAAGGAACAGCACTTTAGTCTGAGAGAGAGCTGCTCCTCCTGCTCTCACCCCAAAGCAGACAACTTAGTTAGTCTCCATATGACTCTGGCATTTTCTGAGCTGATGCCTCAGTGCTGGCTCTTAAAGCCAATGATTTCGTCAGCAAGAAACTTCATGCATGGGCTCTTTATGAGAAACATCTGGCACTCCAGCAGCTCTTAGTCTCACCCAGACATAATCTCTAATGATTTTCACAGTCAGATGTTGTGGGGCCTCTTCTTCCTAGCACTAGTGGTCCAAGGGAGCCTGGTGGGTACCTCTGCAGCTGAGATATTCCTCCCAATTATTAACTGCCACATCTAGCTGTGGGACCAGCCCATTTTATGTCTCTACTAGTCTTGAGGTAGCTTCTTCTGTGTATCCTTAGTTGTAGTCTTCAGGTGGTTCTCAAGGGTAGTTGTTCTATAATTTAGTTGTAATTTTGATGTGGCCATGGAAGAGGTGAATACAGTAGTTTTCAACTCTACCATTGTGACCAGAAGTACCACTTATGTATTTTTTTCCCAATAAGTGCCTGAACTGTTTTTGATTCAGTTTGAAGTCTAGGTGCAAAGGGTAAATTGTATTGATCTACACCATTTTATATAGAGAACTTTAGCATTCATGGATTTGGGTATCCATGAGGGATCTTGGAACCAATCCTCCTTGGATATTGAGAGACAACTTAAGTTTTTAGGGAGTTAAAAATTATCTGTGGATTTTTGGCTACACGAGAGTTTGCACCCCTAACCTTCACATTACTAAGGTGTCAACTGTATGTCTAAAGTACTTGATATACTTTAATTTATCCATATTTAATAAACATCCATCATGGACCAGACTCTACTCAAGACACTTGGAATCTAGTGATAAATGACAGACATAGTAAATGCTAAATAAAAATCTCCCTTACTCTGTGCCTTTCCAATTTTTAATAAAGAACCAAGGCTGTCCTCAGGCTGCCAAGTTCCCATGGGATAAAGAAACTCTCTAATGACAAATCTCACAACACTACAAAAATCATAGAGATCAAAAGGAGGCAAATCATGTTACCTATACTTACTTCTCTGCCATACCATAAGACAAAGGCTAGTACAAACACTATTTTTATAAAAGTGCGAAAATAAATATTCCAGAATATGTGAACTAGCTTCTGAAACCAACAAACTCATAAACGGTCAGACAGGGACTGACTATGCAGAAAGAAGAAAAGGCAGTATATTAGTCCATTTGAGATGCTAGAACAGCATACCATAGACTGTGTGGCTTATAAACAACAGAAATTTATTTCTCACAGTCTGGAGGCTAGGAAGTCCAAGATCAAGGCACAAGCAGATTTGATATCTGATGAAGACTCACTTTATGGTTTATAGATGGCTTTCTTTTTCCTGTATCCTCAAATGGTAGAAGAGGTGAAGGAGGTCTCTAGAGTTTCTTCTATTAGACTCTAATACCATTCATGAGTATTCTACCCCATAACCTAATCACCTGTTCTCAAAATCAGCCATGGTAATTATACTGGGTTCGCACCCCAATGGAACCATGGTTCATGGTCCAAAGGCTGTAACAAGAGCCAAAGAAAGACCCACCAATTCCACTTCTGGGTATTTATTTAAAGAAACTCAAAACACTAATTCAAAAAGATGCATGCATCCCAATGAATGTTACACCATTACTTACAATAGCTAACATATGGAAACAACCTAAGTGTATATCAATAGAGGAATTGATAAAGAAGTGGTGGTGTATATATACAATGTAATATAATTCAGCCATAAAAAAGAATGAAATCTTACCATTCATCACAACATCAATGAACCTAGAGGGTATTACACTAAATGACATAAATCTGACAGAGAAAGTTAAATGCCATATAATTTCACTTAGATGTGAAATTTAAAAAAAAAAATGAAAGAACAAAACAGAAATAAACTTATAAAGAGAACATATTGATGGTTACCAGATCGGATGAGAGTTGGGAGGATGAGTGTAAAAGGGGAAAGGATTATAAAATGTACAAATTGCCAGTTATAAAAACAGCCACGGGGATGTAAAGTTCAGCATAGGGAATATAATCAATAATTGTAATAATTATGTATGATATCTAGTAGTATGAATACTAGACTTACTAGGGTGATCATTCATAGTTATATAAATCTCTAATCACTATGTTGTACTCTTGAAACTAATATAATGTTGTATTTCAACTGTAATTGAAAAAATAAAAAAATATTTTAAAAACAAAAAATAAAGGAGTTGAACCTACATATTGAAAATACCCACAATGTATACATTATTGTAAAGTAAAAAAAAAAAAACCAAAAAACACATTTTAGTGAACTGTTTAAGACTTTAAACTACGGGAAAAAATCTTCAGGCAAAAAAGACCATTTCACTTACAAAGGTAAGAAAATCAGACTCCTTGACAGAAACATGTTTGCAAGACAACATTGCAGAAACATTCTTGAAAACCTCAGTGTGAGAAAGTATAAATTCAATGATCTTATATGTACTCAAGGTTTCTTTTAAGTATCAAGGGTATAGAAAAACAGTTTTAATTTGCCATAAATCTACTAAAAGATGAGTTTCTTCCAGCTAAGAGATGACTGGAGAAGCTGACAAATATATCTGGTATTGAGGGCAATATCTTTAAAAGTGCTGAAAATAAGACCAAGATGGAGAAAGAGTGGAAGAATTGTATGTGAATGTATGTTTGACAAAGTAGTAATAATTCAACTGAAAACTGGGAGAATTAGGGAAATGGAGGGAACATAGAAAAAGTTTATTTTCTTTGCTGTAAATAATAAGTAGGAATCAAAGAGCTGAAAGATAAATTTTCTAAATACCTGAGGGTGACCATGCATATCAATATAAAACCATCTTGGAAGAAATAATCAATATTTATGACTACCATGAAATATTGTTATATTATTCCATCCTAATAATAGATAATATTCTGTTATTTTTCATTTTTATACTTTTAATTCATTTTATATTATTTTATCATTATTGAAAATGCCTCCACTGTCTAAAACTAAGCCCTATTTAAGGCCATGAAGGTTATATTTTATTCATTTTACCCTAGAAATAATGAAATTGACTCTGGAATCCTGTCATATAGTAGACTCTACCTTCATTTTAATCACTCTCAAAAATAAACCATCCTTTTCTAAATTTGGAAACTCATCTACTCTGAGCCAAAAAAAAAAGAGAAATCAAAATAGAGGAGTTCTCTAAAAGACTTTTCAAAAGCCATGAAACCCCACAGAGTGTTACTGAGCTAGAGATTTCCCAGGTACACGGAAGGAGAGGAATGGGAGAGGAAATGATGTAGATCAGTAGCCATGGAAATTATATAATCCAAAAGACCTGGGGTAGAGAACCAAGATCTAGTAGGTATCAAATGATGGCTTCAGAAAGCAAAAGAGACCATTGAGCTGTGTTCTACTAATACAACTTTAGTAACATGACTCTCTTGATCAAGAGAAGGGGCTTTGGAGCAAAGGGAGAGTATTATCAAGAGGTAGTTTCTACTTATGTAAAAGCAAATACAAATATTTTAAACAATCTTACTCTTTCAAATGTCTTTCTTTTCCTGCTTTCCATTATCATTCTTGTAATCATTTTACTGTACTGAGTTCTTATGAAGAATCTCCAAAAGCTGGAAAGACTTGAAAAAGAAAGAAATGATTTTTCATTGTGAAATTATGATTTCTATGACAGATCATTGGCTAAAATGCTCAGGAGACATCTTGTTCTACATACTTATGAGGCAAGTTAGATTTCCTTGAAAGCCAAGGACTAGGCTTTAGAGATAATCCCTGAGAGCTGGCCATTTTGAAGATCACAGAAAGGCTAACTTAGTTCCAGATACAAATTGGATTCTTTGTTACTATGGCTAATAAATATTATCAGATAGCTTCTTAGCTATATTATCACTGATGATTGATAATAATAACTGCTATGTAAGTGTGGTGGCATCAAACCAAGATACCCTCTTGAGTTTATGAGGTTTTGCCTCTCTCTCTAAGGGCATACCTATCATATCAGCCAGTACCAATCGAATAGGTACAGAATCATGCTCATTTTTATGTGAAGAGTAGTAAAAGGAATTCTCTACAACCAAAGAGCTCTAGAAGAACAGTTAGTTTGGAGATTCCCTTAGGTTTAAGTAAATAATGGGGGTAGAGGATACTATAGATTTATATATGAAAATGAAAAAGATAGAAATATCAGCTAGAACTTAAGGAACTTTACCACAGCCATGATGCTGAACATTATAAGGACTGAAACAGAGATCAGAACTAAAAATCTATCCAAGATCCAATTATGCTCTACTTATCAATCACAGGGTGATTAGCATAATAGTTTATTGATAATATTCTTGTGCGAGTTATCAAGCATTATAACAACTTGCTCATCAAAGACTCCATGGGAAGATCCCTCACATCAATACTTCCAGCTTTGGGCATATGAAAAATGATAATAATGATGAAGAAGATAATAATAATTATTTAACAGTAGCTATAATTTATTGATCATGTACCGTGGGCCAGACAATATGCTGAATATTAGCCCCCTTTTATAGAAAATAAAACAAGACTTTGTGCTAGTAAGATAATTAACTTGATCTGATTCTAAAATTCATGCTCACTGTGCTCTAACACTTTTAAATCATGTGACCCTTTCATGAACCAATTAGCTGTGCCCGTGTGAGTTGTGTAGTCCTATGGAACATACATGGTGATTTATGTTTAAGGCTCAGCTATGGTTGCTTTCTTACACAGGTGACTATAAGCATGACTGAACCAAGATTCCAAATCATTCAGATTCTTCCATTCTTGGGATGGCTGACATGCTTGCTCAGAGGTTACTGTTTCTTCTCGGACTACATTCAAGTTCAATTTTTTACTGTCTCTCAATATTGATCCTACATCAACATTCTGCAATTTCCAGACTTAGGAAAATTCAACCTCAAATAATTTGAGCTCTTTTGCTTAGTCAACCTTAATTATATAACTTTTAGGCAATTATAAAATATCTTTTTTCTTTTGGCTTCAATATTTTCCTTTTTATTCCCTCTAGTGACCCAATCATGGAGTATTTGTGAGACATCATTTTGCTAATATCAAAGGTATTTCTCCATGTTGGTCATGAACCACTGAACTAAAGTTATATACACTACACACACACACACACACACACACACACACACACACATACACACACGCACATATACACATATATATACATATATGCATACACACATGCATATACATTTTTCTCCTTACAAAATTGTGTTCACATCTTTTCAGATTTATATATTTGTAAGGATAACATTATACTATTCTGCAATAACTAATAAACTCCTAAATTGCAAGGGCCTAATAACAAAAGTTTATTTCTCATTCAAATCACAGTCTGATGTTGCTCTGGTGGCTTTCTACTCTGCTTATCTCCAAGTGGCAATTCACCAGCCCAGACTGTTTCCACTTTATAATTCTATGTTAGAGTCCTTCACTGCCAGCTGCACAGGTAAGAGAGAGTGAAGAGAATACACATGTACTCTTAACTCCAGTGAGACTGGAAATACATCACTTCAGTTCATATTTCCATTGGCCATAACTCAGTCACATGGTCCAATATAACTACAAGGAATGTTTGGGAATAGAGTCTTCCTGTGTACTCAAGGAGACAAATGGGCAAGCGTCTTGCCAGTCTCTACCCTCAGACTGTAAAACCTTTGCCTTTAGATCCAACCCTGCTAATACCACACATCCATTCACTCAGAAAATTCTCCTCTCACTACCTTCAAAATAATGAGAATATAACTACTTATTATTACTTCTATTTCCTCCACAATGCTCCCAGTCTCCATCATTGCTTGATTTGGTGATTACAATAGGTTCCTTACTGATTTTGTTCCTTCTACCCTTGCCTTACTATAATCTGTTCTCAAAATCAGCCAAATCATGCCATACCCTATTTCACTCAGCATCAAATGTTCTTCAGAGTCAACATTCTTACCATGGCCTCCAAAGCACTTTACAATCTGCTCTCCCACTTTGTATCCAACTTTATCACTTATTCTTCTCCCTTTCTGCTCCTCAATACCCCTGTATGCTCTCAACTTAGCCCCTTTTGCTGGCTGTTTCTTCCTCCTGAAATGCCTTTCCTCTGGATATCTGCAAGGCTAATTTCCCCTCTTCAAGTCTGCTCAATGTCACCCTCTATAATGAGAGTTGCCATGGAACATTCTGCCCCCACGCTCTTGCACTCCCCATTCCCATTTCTCCACTTAATTTTTTTCAAGGTGCTTATCCTCTTCCAACATTCTACATAACTCATATATTTATTTTATTATCTGGCTCAGCATGTTCATTTAAATATAAGCTCCATGAGAGCAGGGGATTAAGCGTTCTTGGTTCACAAGTCCTTAGAATAGTGCCTGGCACATAGCAAGTGCTCAATCAATGTTGTCAAATAAGTGAATGAATCTGAGTATCTAGTGGGCCTAGTAATAAATCCCTAAAGTCCTTTTCAATATTTCTACTAGCAGATGTAGGAGAGGTAAATACATTTTCTTTCTTGATATCCAAGAATTCCCAAGTTAGGTCAAGTAAGCCTTTACTATGATTTTCACTAAAATTCATCAATTATGTATGATTGTCACATTCCTAAAATCATTTTATAGGTTTCTGTAAATTTTATTGTTTTTAGTTCTGTTTTTGACTCTGTCAGTATAGTATATTTAGATGTTAGATGTTCAAGACAAGGATTATGGCTTTCAGCATGATTAGTATATGTGTTTGTGATTTTTTTAAATAAGTATTTTAACAATTTCTCTTGACTTTTATATTCATGCTCTATATATGTACCCAGGCTAACCAAAGAAGAGGTACAAAGACTAGAGCATTCTCCCTTCCACCCCAAATCCCCTGTGAACCAGCCCTGGAAAACAGCCCTAGCCATACTGGGCTGCTAGAACCTCATAAATTAAACTCTTTATCTGAAGAAAGTCTGAGAAGCAAACCAGAGGGTTTTGAGACCATTTGCTCTTCCTTTGTCTCTGGTATCTGAACACAAGCTGAGCATTATAGTCATTATTTTAAATAAAGAACCCTTTGATCCAGTTTAAAAATGCAAACAAAAGGGCTTTGCCCAATCTAAATTTGACATGTGTCCTTCAATTCTGTAAGTAATCAAATTTGAACATAATGTGTCTTATCTACAACTGCGAAGTGTAGAGTGAGGCAAGTTTTTGTTATAAGAACACAATTACATTTATTAAGCAATATTTTCTAATAATACATTCTTTTTTCTGAAATCCTAAACAAGTTCCTTCATCAGTGTAAGTACAAATTATTTCTTTTTATAACCCATTCCCATAATGTTCAACAATAAAGGAAAAGCTATTTAATAGAGCTCATTCTCCACAAAGAAACAACAAAAAAAGTGTTGTTAAGAAATTAAAACCAAAGTTATTCATATCAGTTCAAACTGCATTTTCTGAACAACTTGACCATTGAAGGTGAAATGATTTGTTAAAAGGCTTCTTGTGGAGTCTAGGGGGTTGCACTGTCTGGATATTATCAGGTACGTGAAACACTAGGCCCAGGAAAAGAAAAGGATGTTGGAAAGTATTTACTTTCAATCCTCATGAAGGTAATGCAGGTCAGGGAGTCTGCTTTTTTGGGTCTTCTAGCCTCTAGATTTCTAAACCGCAGGGCCCAATAGAGGTTACAACGTTGAGTCTGAGCTCTCCATAGCACCAAGGCCATTTCTGTACAAGGTCATTCACTCCTACAGAGTGAAATGTATTTAAAGCCTTTCCCCAAAGGGAGTTACAAAAGTTGGAGGTTGTTTCATTGTCAGGGTCAATTTATATTCGAAAGAATGTCCAAGATGCGGTCTTTGCCTAGGGGACTTCCTAGGAAAAAAATAGAATTGACCTATTTTTAAGGGGAATGAATTCTAAAACTCAGTCCCTGTGACCCACTCCCCATCTATATCTGTTCTTTGTTCTTCTAGCAGAGGAGAGAACTTTCTGCAAATCACTTCTGCTAATAACAATTGTCACCCTCAGTATAAGGAACTTCCAGGATCCCTGTCACCCTTAACCCATGTCATTAACTCTGACCACTGCATTCCAATTCCAAGAGTTTAATCTCAAATGCAATTATGCAGGGGGCATTGACTAACATGTCAGTGTTAGCTCCCATTTTTTTATTTTAATATTAACTTCTAAAATGTTTCTCCTTCACAAATATTATTAATGAAGAATAATCACTTGACGTAACATAGATGGGAGACATTGCAGCTTTTTTCTTAGTATCAGAATTTTTGAAATCACAGAAATGCCTTCCCCATGAAGACCACAAAGTATGAACTATGAAAATCCAGGAAAGGGAAATAAGACTTACATATATTACCACTTACAGCTAGCTCTCAATTACAGAAAGTAGTATCTGAAATAACATAAGAAATAGCCATAGAGCAGAGAAACAAACCAGAACTATATTGGCTTGCTACAAATTTATTTATCCAGGAGATCTTCTGAAGAGACAGATGTCTCAATTGCATACCATTTTGGAATGAAGAGCTCAGTTTAAACAGTTTCAGTGTGTTCCAATTTCTATTATATTCCAAAGAAGACATCATGTGATAATACTTCTCAAACAGTAAAGACTTATAAAAATAAAAGTTACATACAAGGTTATCCTTCTCTGTACTTTCAGTAGTCTCTAAAATTGAAGTTAGTAAAGGGAATATCTCTTGCAGAGAAGGTAAATTACTATGTTTTTCTAGAAATCTTCATCATATTTTTGTTAAATCATAGAGACACAAGTTTGACTTTGTGTTCCTGATCATTTACTTCTATTTGCACAAGAAAAAACAGTGGTCATCTCTGATACCCTCTGACAATCTCAGCAGTGCTGCTGCTTTCAACATTGGCTGGAACCCATTGTAATAGCAAATTTTATATCTGCGTTTCACTTCATTTTTTAGTATTAGATGCTCAGTACAAGGATCAGACTTCCATAAAGAATACAAAGTTATATTTTGGACTATTGGAGGCATCAAGCGCCCCTTCTGAAATCCAGTTCCTTTCCTTCTGCTGATTACAAAAGGGTTTAGACCACGATATAAGGAGCCTCCTTACCTGTGCCCTATTGGGAGACTGGCCTGCTCCATGTCTTTATTTTAGTTGTTAAATGGTTGACCTGGGTTCTAATCCTTATTGGGCTCCTAACCAGCTGTGTTCTGAGACATGTCACTTTTGCTTTTCTGGATGTCAGTTTCTTCCTCTCTGAAATAAGGAGATAAAGTCAGAAAATCTTGAATAATACCTCTAGAGCTGATGGTCTGTACTTCTTCAGACAACAGTGTGCACATGTGATTAATTAGTTCATAATAAGGATATAGATAAAATTAACTGATTTATGGACAATTAAGTGATCTTAGAGCTGCTGTAAAAACACTCGTCCAAGGGTTACCTGTGTAAGAAAGTAAGTAGAATATTCTTAATTGTCCTTCATATAGAAACTTAATATGGAAACACTTGAAATTCATGAATGATTATCTAGAACTAATTTTGTTTTATAAATGTGGCTCAAATCCTAAGTCATCATTAGAAATGTATCCATTTGGCTCAAGGATTTATCCCATCATGAATTAAAGATATCACCATGAGAAATAGTCATTTATCTTGTAGAATGAATAAGTTTATCAGTTTGTTTTCTAAGAAAAGCTTTGGAATGGAAAAAAAAAAAGCAAGAGAGAACTTTCTGGATAAGAGAAAAAGGAGGGCTTGGACTATAAACTAGAGTCACCTGGGACAAACTTGGCCTTTGAACAGTTTTGCCTGAAGTTACTTTGAATCATAGGGAAAATCATAATCTTTGTTTCTTTTTTCTAAGGTAAGTTATCATCTTATCTTTTTGTCAATAGAGCAGGGACATGAATATATAGCTTCCAATTCAAATATAGTCGAGGTGATCCCAGTGTAAGGCTTGCATGAGATTCTTAGCAAAATAATTTCTTACCTAATTAGCTAGCACACATGAACTTTAGAGCTTTAATTAGAGCTTTATCTCTGTCAGTAAGAAATTTGAGAAATTTCGTCCAAACATGGAAAATTTGATTTCACTTGCAAGAGTTGAGGCACCTGCAAGAAATAGAAAGAGAGAGAGGGATTTATTCAAGTCAAATGAGAAGGCTGTGTGCCCTGCTTCCATTACATCATTCATTAGGAGAGCTGTGCTGTAGACTTCACAAGTAACCATTAATGCGCGATTGAATGGAAAAAGTGACCAGACAGAAAATTAATTGGTGCATATGTGCTTGGCCATAGCTTCAAGAGTTGATGTAGTGTTTAGAAGACATCAAGGTAGAAGCAAATGATTGTAGTCACATGGCTAAGCCATAGAATCACTGAGGTGATTAGCAGAACTACTGTCTTGTAGCCAGGACTTCTTGGAATGGAAGAGCTCTGAGTTTTTCATGAGTAAAGATGATGGGCAGAACATCAAACTACATACTGTAGGCACTAAAGTTCAGACATTTGGCCAAAGAAATTCCACATCTGTCATCTAATTCTGCTGGTTTCTACCTGTATGACCTCAGGCAAGTTAATTTATGTAGTGCCAATTTCATATGGTTATCCTGAGGATTTATTGAGGTAATAAATAAAAACATAATTTTTCTTTCTTTGTTTTACTAATTACATTATTATTTTTATAAAAATTATTCATGCTTGTTACATACATTTCAAGTAATGTAGAAAGCTTCAAAAATAAAACAACAAATCACCCAAATTCCTATCATACAAAAATAACCTATGTTAAATTTGGTGAACATTCTATGCCTATGTTAAAAGCTTAATGTTTTTACTGAATGATTTAAGGTATCGATTACTAAATTAGTTGCCTAAAGAAAAACACAATTCTTTTGCTTTAATCTGAATTTCTTGGCTCTATTAATCAACCTCACAAAAGTATTAATAAATCACTATCTTATATTAAGGAGACAGAACAAAATCTGACACAATGCCCAGTACAATAGTTTTCAAGTAGTGCCCCCCACAAACCCTAGGAGACTACAGAAGTACTTTCGCAAATATTTGATCCAAATTTTACTTTGTACATATTTTTTAAAATATTTTTTTAGAACTATCATTTAACAAGTTCAACTTGGAGATTTACTTTCTTGTTATAATGTATGTAAGTTAATTTAATTTTCCTAAGACTAAGGAGTGAAGTTACTTCTGCCATCACTGTTTAACTGAATAAAAAACATTGTCAGAATAAAAGTGAGTGGTTGAAAAGTAGTACCATTTTCATTACTAGTTTGTGTGAATCCAAATTTTTTGAACATTTTGTATCCCCCAAAATGTGAATATTTTAAGTACTTTATGACTGCAACTTGTAATTATACTATCTAAATATTAACTTTTTGTTTATCATTATCCTTGATTAATATAATAATATAAAAATGTTTTTAATTATATTTAAATAATTTTATGCTAATCAAAAAATTTGCTGAATATTCTTCTAGATATCTCTCAAGAATAAATAGATGACAGATAGATAGAGGAATGATGGCCAGATCATAGGTTATTTTTGTGTGTATGTAATATTTCATTTTATTTCCTCAAATTTAACAGGAAAAGGAGAACTAAATTGATACTAAATGAATTGTTGAACCTCAGATAAATTTTTGAAAATGAAATGTATAAAATTAATTTGTATACTTATGAGAATTATACTTATGTCGATATTTGCAAGATATTACCCAGGTTAGAAAATTAAAAACTCTGTGGGGCTTCCCAGATCACATTCACCTTGCCTCCGTTACTTTTGCAATATTCATTTCCTATTTTACTTAGTAGTTTCACTGTGTGTAGAAGCATCTCTAAACAATATTTGTTTAGGTTTGCCTGATTTGAGTAGTATATACAGAGAATCATATCATATGCATAAATTTGCAGCTTGCTTTTTTTATTCAGTATTATATTTCTAAGATTCATCTATGTTTATATGAAAAATTACAGTGCATTCATTTTTGTTGTTGTACATTGTTCCGTTATATTAAAAAACTATAATTTATCCATTTATTGATTAATGTTATTAGGGTTTTTAATTTTTGACTAATACAAATTATGCTTCCATGGACATTTTGAGCATTCTGTGGTACAAATGTGCAAGAGTATCTCTAGGATGGAAGTCACACAGAAATAATATCCTATAACTTTTGTCATAATTTTAACAAGTGACTAGGTCTAGCCCACACCCAAAGACATGAAAACCAGGATGCAGAGGTCATTTGGAACCACTTCAGAACCTCTTATCCCAGGCTGGGAATTTACATTTCTCCATTGTCAATTGGTTTCTGTTAAGGTCTATTAATGCAGGGCCCTAGAGGAGGTAAAAAGGAAGGAAGAGTGAGAGAATCTTATACCTTTCTATTTCCCAGTAATCCTATTAGTGTCTTCAGCAATGGCTCTTTACTTTGGAAGCAGCACTTAGAACAAGTGGCATGTAGTTATAATCTTCAGATTATTTTCACACTCCCAGAATCAGTCTTATACCTTCTCAGAGGTACCAACATCAGCATCTTCTTATTGGAGGCTGGAACTGTAACTCTGGGAGGTTTTGCTGCCAAATACCAGCCTGAGAGCACACCTCTTTAGAAGTCTGAGTTCCATGTCCACCAGACCTTTCTCCTAGCTTCTGATCACTCTACCACTTCCTTGTGACCCTGCTGCCCCAAGGATGGTAGCTTCTTTTTGCAGTTACTACCTTTATATTCCAGTATTCCCCTTTTCACCTCTCAGTCCCCCATATCTGTGAACCGGTTTTCTACATTAAACAACTTCTGTTAAAGAAACTGGTGTGATTTCTGACTTATACACTGGTATCTTCACCCAGTTTGAGGGATCTTAAATAGACATAAAAGTGCTTCTTTCCTTTAAAAAACTCACAGCTTAGTAAGGAAATAACACATACACACAAACACCTATAATACAGACAGAAATCGATTGACGCCATGAAGTTTCAAGAGGTTAGAGAAGGAACAAGTGCTTTTGGCAAGAGAACCAGAAAGTTTTCATAGAGAAGGAGGGTTTTAGCTAGATCCAAAAGTGTGGTTAGTCTTAAAAGGAACAGCATTCTAAGAAGAGGGAACAGGAAAAGAAATACAAAGAAGAAAACATAACAGGAAATAAGATTTAGAAGTTAATTGTAGAAAAAAAAAATACAGTTTGGTTTCTACACCATTGCTTTCTAATAGCATTAAACTGTAAGCCATAATTACAAGCCACAAAAGTAATTTTCGATTACTAGTAGCCAAATTTAAAACTAAAAGTAAAAAGAAAGAGAGAAGATGAATTATAATGTGTTAATTCAATATATATATATAATAATATCATTTCAATTGATAACTAATTGATAACAAAGACTCAGGGAAATAGTTTACATTATTTTTCTTATACAAGTCTTTAAAATCTAGGGTATATTTTAAATTTACAGCATAGTTAAATTTAGACTAGACACATTTTGGGTACTCAGAACCACATGTGGCTTTTGGTTAATATATTGGATAGTACACTTCTAAATAATAGAGAACCATGGAAGATTTCTGAGTGAGGAACCAAAATAATCAGAGAAGAGATTTGAAATTTTAGTATGGAAAAACTTTATTCAGTGAGTAGAATTTATTGAGTACCTGATATCTAATAATAACAACATTAAGAGAATTACCATTTACTGCATGTAAAACTGTGCTTCTCAATCAATGAAAACCTTTGAATTTTTTTTTTGATAGAGAAAAATTGGATGCCCTGTTCTAACAACGTCTTTAATCATTTTTAAACATTAGTTGAATTTTATAAACTTAGTAAGAGGCTTGTCAAAATTCTCCAAACATGAAATTTTGAGTTTTCTTAAAAGTATTCTCCTTAGCAAATCTTTAGATTTTGAAAGCTGTATTTTGACCTTGTTTCCTAAATATTTCAGAATTTGTGTATCATCCTACTAATCCTCTCACCTAGAGACCTTTAATATGAT
Source organism: Eidolon dupreanum (assembly GCA_028627145.1). Taxonomy (NCBI): domain Eukaryota; kingdom Metazoa; phylum Chordata; class Mammalia; order Chiroptera; family Pteropodidae; genus Eidolon; species Eidolon dupreanum. The sequence continues at coordinate 43,724,793 of CM053514.1, read as the reverse complement.
GATTACTGACATTCTTACTAAAATGATAAAAAAAAAATGTCATTTTAATGATTATGGGTTTCAGCCTCTCCAAGTTGCATTTAAAGGAGAATTAGGAGAATTAGAACTGGCAGAAACATGACAGACTGAGAGATGTTCCGAGATCTCTCCTCTTGAAACAACAATAAGCTGAACATCTAAAACTCAACAAAAGACATCCAAACTGCACACCAGCATGTCTAAGCATGGGATCTGTGCATAAAAGCTACCACAGGTCAGAACTCTGGGTGTCAGGTGGTGGACTGGGAGAAATAAAGAAGCTGCCTCTGAAGCTACCAGAGCTCCCTGCAGGAGAATGGGTAGGTGTGAAGGTGCAGGAACTTCCCTGAACAGCCCTGTCTGGGACTGCTGTGAGCTCCCCGTGCTGAGTGGAAGGGCCCAGACATGAGAGCAGAAGACAAAGAAGCAGGACAGGACCACAGAGAAACAACAGTTGATTTTTATTGGCACTGGTTGCAAAACTGAGGCTGATGCACAGCCCCCAACTCTCTACCCAGAGGGCCCCTCCCCCCATACCCTCCAAGACCGACCACCGTGGAGTCCCAGGGGAATCTGAGCAAACGCTGCCAAGATTGTTGCTGACACTGACAGGGACTAAAAATAAGGATAGCAAACATGACTAAATATCTACAAGAAAATTTTTAAAAAGGAATTTTAAGGCTTTTTATAAAGTAGAGGTCCAAGAGATATAGATGCCACCTACTGAAAACAAAAAGAAAACTGCCTTCTTTGCAGCAGGCTAAAGAGAAACCTTTATATAATAAACCTTATTTCTGGAAAAAAACAGCAGAAAACACTTCCATTAATGCCCAAGTGGAGAAATAGTCCATTAAACACCATGAGGAGCTAACGTGACAAGTCATCTCAGAAAGAAAGAGAAAAATTTCCAGAAAATAAGCTTATAGACATAGAAATATGTGTCTTAAATTATAGAGACTTCAGGATGGTACTTCTAAAAAAACTCAGTGAGTTCGGAAACAAGTTATATCAACAATTTCAGGAATTAGAAGAACAACTAGATGAGCAGAGTGAAGAGATTGAAACCCTCAAAAAGAACAGAATAGGTCTTCTGGAGATAAACACACACACACACACACACACACACACACACCACACACACACACACACACACACACACACACACACTGAGTTGAAAAATGAGATACAAGCTTAGGAAATAGAGTGAACCAAATGGAGGAAAGGATCAGTGATATCAAAGACACAAATCTAGAAATATCAGAAAGAAAAAGAGAGAAACCAAAATACAAATCAAAACCACAGTGAAATACATTCCCACACTTGTTAGAATGGCTATAATCAACAGGACAAGCAATAACATATGTTGGAGAGGATGTACAAAAATAAGGACCCTCATACACTGCTGGTGGGACTGCAAATTGGTACAGCCACTATGGAAAGTGAGTATGGAGGTTCCTCAAAAAACTAAGAATTGATCTACTATATGATTCAGCATTCCCTCTACTGGGTATTTACCCCAAAGACTTGAAAACCACTTCCATAAAGATATTTACACACCGATGTTCATCGCAGCATTATTCACAGTGGCCAGGACATGGAAGCAACCAAAGTGTCCTACGATAGATGATTGGCTAAAGAAGCTGTGACACACACATACAATGGAATATTAGTCATAAGAAGAGATGAAATACTGACATCTGCGACAACATAGATGGATCTCGAGATAATTATGTTAAGCGAAATAAGCCATACAGAAAAAGTTGAAAATCACATGATATCACTTATAAGTGGAATATAAACCTAAAAACAACAAATGAGCAGTACAAAAAAAAAACAGAGACTCATGGACATGGACTATAAGCTAGTGGTTACCAGAGGACTATAGAATAGTGGTTGCTAGTGGGGTGGGGGAGGGGGGTAGGTAGATAGGGAAAAGGGGGTCAAATATAGTATTCAAGGGAAGGGTGAAGTGGGTAAAGGTGATCAAATATATGGTAGCTGAAGAAAACTGGACTTTGGGTGGTGAACACACAATAGAATATACAGATATCAAATGATAATGTACACCTGGAAATTATATGATTGTATTAACCAATGGTACCCCAATAAACTTAATTTAAAAAAAAGAGAAAGAGAGAAACCAAAGAATGAAAAATAATAAAAGACAAATTAAAGAACTATCAGGAGAAAAAATATAACAATAATGGGCACTATCAAAGATAAAGAAAAGAAGCAGCAACTAAAAAGGATTTTCAGACAAATAGTGGACAAGAATTTCCCAAACCTAAGGAATGAGCTGGAGTTTAGAATTCAAGAAGTCAACAGAACACCCAATTATCTCACCCCAAAAATGCCATCAACAAGACACATTGTATTAAAGTTATAAAAACTAATGACAAAGATAGAATTCTCCACAAGAACACTACTAGAAATAATAATCAAATACAGTAAAGTCTTTGGATACAAAATCAACATTCAAAAATCCATACCTTTCCTATACTCCAATAATGAAGTGTCAGAAAAAGAAGTGGAAACAATAATTTCTTTTGCAATTGCAACAAAAAGAATAAAATACCTAGGAATAAATTTAATGAAAACAGTGAAGGACCTATATAATGAAAACTATAAGACCCTATTAAAAGAAATCTTAAAAGATGCAAAAAAATAGAAAGATATTCCATATTTTTGTCTTGGAATAATCAACACAGTTAAAATGACCTTATTACCTAAAGCATTATACAGATACAATGCAATCCCCATCAAAATTCCATCGGTGTTTTTTAAAGAAATAGAACAAAAAATCATCAGATTTGTATGTAAGCACAAAAGACCCCAATTGCCAAAGCCATCCTGAGAAAAAAGAATGAGGCTGGAGGTATCACTCTACCTGACTTCAAATTATACTACAAAGCAACAATAATGAAAATGTCATGGTCTTGGCAGAAAAACAGACACATGGACCGGTGGAACAGAATCGAGAGTCCAGAAGTAAACGCATATTTATATGGGCAAGTAATTTCCAACCAAAAAGCCAAAAACATACAATGGAGAAAGGAAAGCCTCTTCAATAAATGGTGCTGGGAAACTTGGAAAGCCACCTGCAAAAGAACGAAACTAGACTGTTGTCTATCATCACACACCAAAATCAACTCAAAATAGATTAAGGACTGAAATTTAAGACCTGAAACAATAAAATGCATAGAAGAAAACATAGGAACTAAGCTCAACTACCTTGAACTTAAAAAAGATTTTATGAATTTGACCTTAAAAGCAGGGAAGTAAAAGCTAAAATAAATGAATGGGACTACATCAAACTAAAAAGTTTCTGCTTAACAAAAGAAATCATCAGCAAGGTAAAGAGAGAACTATCCAAATGAGAAAATATATTTGCAAAAAAATGCCTCTGATAAGGGCCTAATATCCAAAATATACAAAGAACTCATATAACTCAATAACAACAAAAAAACAAATGATCCTATCAAAAAATGGGCAGAGGATCTGAACAGGCACTTCTTCCTAGAGGACATACAAATAGTCAACAAATATATGAAAAGATACTCAACATCGCTAGCTATTAGAAAAATGCAAATCAAAACCACAATGTGATACCATCTCACACCTGTTAGAATAGCTATAATCAACAGGACTAGTAATAACAAATGTTGGAGAGGATGCAGAGAAAAATGAAACCTAATACACTCCTGGTGGGACTGCAAATTGGTACAGCCACTATGGAAAGTGAGTATGGAGGTTCCTCAAAAAACTAAGAATTGATCTACCATATGATCCAGCAATCCCTCTACTGGGTATTTACCCCAAAGACTTGAAAACTCATATCCATAAAGATATTTACACACCGATGTTCATAGCAGCATTATTCACAGGGCCAGAACATTGAAGCAACAGAAGTGTCCTATGATAGATGATCAGCTAAAGAAGCTGTGGTACATATATACAATGGAATATTACTCGGCCATAAAAAGAGATGAAATATCATCATGCCACAACATTGATAGACCTCGAGATAATCATGCTAAGTGAAATAAGCCAGAAAGAAAAAGTTGACAATCACATGATATCATTTATATGTGAGATATAAACTTAAAAGCTCATTTGTTAATGAGCCGAACAAATAAACAGAGACTCATGGACATGGAATATAGACTAGTGGTTACCAGAAGACTATAGAATAGTGGTTGCTAGTGGGGTGGGGAAGGAGGGGGGAGGTAGATGATATAAAGAGGGTCAAATATAGGTGGGTAGGAGGAGGGAGAACCTAGTAAAGGGGATCAAATATGGTAACTGAAGGAAACTGTACTTTGGGTGGTAAATGCGTAATAGAATATACAGATGTCAAATGATAATGTACATCTAAAAATTATATAATTATGTTAACCAATGTTACCCTAATAAACTTAATAAAAAAATAAAAAATAAATAAAAATAATGAGAATTATTTACAAATGTACATTCCCCCTCTAGGACTTCATTTGGTTCACCTGAATTTTAGATGTAGTCTTTTTCATTTCACTTCAGTAATGTTAATCTACTTATTAAGATAGGAAACCCGTATAGGTAATTCATGGAGTGGTGGCAGAGCCATGTTTTTTTCCATAACCAACAATGCTGATGGTACTGATGTTTAATCTTGGGAGAGCATTCACAAGACTCTGGATATTATCTTTTAATAGTTGCTATTTATTGTTCTCCTGTAAAAGACATTTAATTTTCTTCTAGGGAGTAGAGTGAAGAAATAAAATGGAATCACTATAGCCAAACTGTTAAATTACCAAAATCAAGTATGTTAAGGCATGAGGAAACCATTCTATTCTTGTTTTAACTAGCCTGGGAACTTAAACTTTCCAGCCCCTCATCAATGCTTGGATATATATCTCCAACCTCCAGATAACACTTTGATTATCATCTGAAGGACTAAGAAAAGACCGTTTACATGTCCAGACCACTGGTTATCTAGAGGATTACCATTTTGCTATAATTTAGAGGTTAATAATGCAAGACTGATTCTGCTCAAGAATATAATTTTTACTATAAGAACTCCCAGCTTTTCTTTCTCTTTGGAACATTCTCTTTGGAACATTTCTCTTTGGAAAACATGTGTTTTCCAAACCCTAAGACCTTTGAATAAATCTTTACTATCTATTTCTAGCAAAGCTTGCAGACTCTTTTTACATTCACTCAGCACCTCATTCCTTTCTGAGATCAAGACAGGAATCAATAATCTCCAAACTTCTGTACATAGTAATATAGTTGCCTTTATACTTTTTAGTCTTTGTGAGTATTCAGTAAATGAGCTCTTTCCATGTTTGAGGTCAGATCACCTGAGATTATAATAGGACAATGGAATCTGGGTTCTGAGCACAATTTCACTAACACAGGCTTTGCTAAATAACTCTGGACCTGGCCTAGATTGCTGGCAGTATGAAGAAGGTGAAGAGAAAGAGAGACTGAAAATAATTTTTAAATTCACGAATGTTCCATATATACAGATTTTAGTTAGTATTGGGTGTCTACTTTTAACTACATTACACTCTAGTCAGAAGGTAAGTCATATCTACAAGGAAAGTAAATAAGACTGCAGGAGGGAGAACTATTCGGGAGGTCATCATTTTTTATAATTTCTTATACTTTTTTAATTCAGCCTTTTGTTCATGTTTTTCTAGTCTGATAAGCATATAGATGTAGAGATATGGAAATGGATATAGATACAGATACAGATATATTTAATATATATTTATATTATATATGTTACATATGTACAAACTACCACTTCAGTTTGACAAGGACATCTTGTAGCATTATTTCAATATCATTTATACATCAATTGTTTTCCTTGAATGCCTGGCCAAAATTTTAGTTCCACAAAAGACATTAGATTTATTTTTTCTGCCTTTGATCCCTGTTTTGCAAACATGTTCATATTAATAATCATCTATCATTTTATCTACAATGCTATACTTTTCACATAGGTCCTGGAAAAAAAGTGTTTCTCAACTAGATAATTGATTTAAAAGGAATCATATGCACCACACCATAATATACCTACAATAAGTACATACACAATTCAAATATGTAATTTATTCACTAAAGAGTGAAAATTTTGGATTCTTAAATTATTCCTAAAGTGACTTGAAACTCTTAATGCCATCATGGAAAGGAAAGAATAATTATTCTATTTGTCAAAGATATCAAAGCCTTGGAATTATCTTCTGTTCATGTCTGTTTTTGACTCTTTTATATAACTAATTGGCAAATACAAGCTTTTCCTTTGACTCTCTCTCATAGCATCTCTTCTGTGTTTAGCCTTCCACCAGCCATTCTTTGACATAGTTTGAAGTGCTCAGTAAACATGCAATAATAATAATAATAATTTCACCAATTCCTCATAGAGTAACAATAAGGGTTATTAGAAGTTTCATTTTTTATCCATTGAGAATTCCATATAGAATAATTGACAGCTCCACAATCCTTCCTGAGGCCAGCTGGAAAAAAATGTTATGATGACAATCACAGAGGAATTTAGAAATAAAGAAATATGTTTAATAGATGGAAAAAACAGACCAGAAAACTTATCTTTTTTAAAATAATTTTTATTTTTAAATTACAGTTAACATATAATGTTATATTAGTTTCAATGTGTACAATATACGGATATCTATATAATTTACAAAGTACCCGTATAACACCATACATAGTTAGCACGATACTATTAACTATATTCTCTATGCTGTACTTTATATTCCATGACTATTTTGTAACTACCAATTTGTACTTAATCTCTTCCCCTTTTTTATTTATCCCCCAAACCCCCTTTCATCTAGCAACCATTAAAAAATGTTCTCTGTATCTATGAGTTTGTTTCTGTTTTGTTTATTTATTTTGTTCTTTAGATTTCACATATAGGTGAAATTATATTGGCAGTTGTTTTTCTCTGACTTACTTCAATCAGCACAATACCCTGTAGGTCTATCCATCTTGTTGCAGATTTCATTCTTTTTTATGGCTGAGTAATACTACATTGTATATATGTACCACCTCTTCTTTATCCTTTCATCCATTGATGGGCATCCACATTGCCTCTATTACTTGGCTATCCTAAATAAAGCTAAAATGAACGTATGAAAGTACATGTCCCTTTGAAGTAGTGTTTTGGGTCTCTGGATAAATTCTCCAAAGTAAAATTGCTAGATACTTATTTGTCTCTTGTTATAGCCTTGCTTTTAAAGTCTGCTTTGTCTCATATAGGTAATGCTGCCTCAGCTTTTTCTTTTTTTTTTTTTCATTTTCAATTTCATAAAATATATTTTTCCACCCTTTTACTTTCAGTCTGTGTGTTTCTCAATCTAAAGTGAGTCATTTGTAGGCATCATATGTAGGCATCCATTCAGCCACCCTATGTCTTTTAATTGGAGCATTTAATCTATTTACATTTAAAATAACTGTTGATAGATATGTAATCATTGCCATTTTATTATTCATATTTTTTATCTTTTTTTTTCTTCTTCATAAAAAAGTCTCTTTAACATTTCTTGTAATACCAGTTTGGTGACAATGAACTCCTTTAGCTTTTTCTTGTCTGGAAAGCTCCTTATCTCTCCTTCAATTCTGAGTGATAGCTTTGCTGGGTATAGAAATCTTGGTTGCAGACCTTACTTTACTTTTCTTTTTTTCTTACTTTTCTTCACTTTGAATACTCCCTTCCAATCCCATCTGGCCTGCAAAATGTCTGCTGAGAAATTAGTAGGAAGTCTAATGGGAGCTCCCTTGCAGGTAATTAATGGTTTTACTCTTGCTGGTCTTTAACCTTTGGCTCTTTAATTATGATGTGTCTTCGGTGTGGACCTCATTGAGATTGTCTCATTTGGGACTCTGTGCTTCCTTGACTTGTATATCTATTTCTTTTGTCAGGTTAGAGAAGTTTTCCATCATTATTTCTTGAAGTACATTTTCAATTCCTTGCTCTCTCTCCTCTCCTCTGGTACTCCTATGATGCAAATGTTGGTACACTTGATGCTATTCCAGAGGTCCCTTCAACTATCTTCATTTTTTTCTTGTTGCTGTTCTGATTGGGTGTTTTCTGCTACCTTATCTTCCAAATTGTTGATTTGGTCCTCTCCTTCATCTAATCTACTTTTTATTCCCTCTAATATATTCTTTATTTCAGTTATTGTATTCTTCATTTCTGAGTAGTTCATGTTTTCTATCTCCATTTTTATGTTTTCTATCTCTTTTGAAATTCTGACTGAGATAATTGAACATTCTTATAACCAGTGTTTTGAACTCTGCCTCTAATAGATTGTCTCCATTTTGTTTAGTCATTTTTCTTGAACCTTGTTCTGTTCTTCTTTTTGGGACCTATTTCTGTCTCCCCATTTTGGCTGCTTTCTGAGGTTTTTTCCTTGTATATCAGGTAGAGCTGCTACATCTTTCAGTCTTGGTAGGATAGTCTTATGTAGTATGTCTCCTGTGGGTCCAGTGGTGCAGTCTTCCTTGTCACCTGAGTGGGTGCTCCAGGTGAGTCCTTTGTATGGGTTGTGTGTGTCTTACAGTTTAGTTGAGCCTCAATTGCTCTTGGCACATTGATGGGAGGAATTGACCCTCAGGCTTATTGTGAGAACTGGCCATGACTACAGTGGAGGAGATGTCATGCAGGGCTGACCCTACACGGCAGGATTTGCTTGAGTGGGGCACTGGTGCCTGCAGAGTCTGCTCTTTGAGGGTGTCACTTGTGGAAGTAGCTGGATATTGCTCTTGTGTGATCCAAAGCTGGCCACTAAGTGTTTTGGTTCTGGGTCCTCTTGCAGGGGGGCTCTTAGGAGTATCTCTAGTGCAAGCCAAGGTCAGTTGCTGCCTTAGGCCTGCCCAGGGCCATTTAGTAGGGACTACAAAATGATCTGAAGATAGTTGCCACTTATGCCAGGCTTGAAGGTACCTGGGAGAGGCTAAATTATAAACTGAGGTCAGCTGCCTCTAGTGCCAGACTTGTATCTACTTAATAAGAGGTATGGGATATGCTTAAGCCAGATGCTACTTATTTGGGACTTGTGAACCTTTTAGAGATTTTAGGAAAGGCTGAAGGATGATCCAAGATAGATTGTTTGTATGGAAAAGCCACTGGATGCAGTTTGGGTGGGCTTATAATTAGGGTGAGGTGGGATCTCTGGAAATCACCAGATTGGTGGAGACTCAGATATAGCACCCACCAAAGTCTACATGCTGGGTAAAGGGAGAGCTCAAAAAAGAAACAATGGTTTCTGCCAACACTTCTTTCTGAATAAAGCTGCCCATCTAGGCCTTGCCCTAAAGTTAGATAATTCAGTTCCTCCCTAGATGTCCTTGGCACCCTTCAAGCTTCTGTTCCAGTGCTTGAGCTCAGAGCGAGTCCATTAATGAGTAAATCCACGCATGGGCCTTTAAGAGAAACAAATGGTACTTCAGTTGCCCCTATCTCACTCATTCTTAATCTCCATTGTTTTTCACAGCTGAAAGTTGTGGGGAATTCTCTTTCTGACACTGGAACCCCTGGCTAGGGAGCCTGCTGTGGGGCCTGGATCCTTCACTCTTCATGGTAGACCTCTACAGCTGAGATATTCCTCCCAATTTTTAACCACCACATGTGGGTGTGAAACCAGCTGGGTCTACTTTTTTGCCCCTCCTACCAGTCTGACATGGCTTCTTCTTTATGTCCTTAGGTATAGAACTTCTATTCAGCTAGACTTCAGGCAATTCTCAATGATTATTATTCTGGGGAGGAGTCATTATTACTAAGAGCTTCAACTAATAACTAATGCGTGTGGGAGAGGAGAGGAAGCATCGGGCTAAAGAGAGCTAGCATAATGCAAACTCAGCAACTTACATGACGCTAACAGAGAGTGTGACTGCAATGATGGCTTTTCTCTACTTGGCAAGTGGGTACCTGGTTGTGCAATTCTTCAGGAGAGAATAGTGAAGCAGGAGTAAATTTGGAGTCTAGTGGAGAAGGGGGAGTGGTCTATGAACATAATGCATTCAACTTTGTGTAGGTTGAAATGTTCAGGGGACACACAGGAGAAGATTGTTAAAGGCATTTGAAGAAATGTGCCTAGAACTCAGGAGACAGATCTGGGTAAAAATATACATATACTTCAGAATCAAGAAGTAATTGAAGGCATAAGAATGGACAAACACTCCTGGAAGGTATGTGCAGAGAGAGAGAGAGAGAGAGAGAGAGAGACAGACAGAGAGATGGAGAAAGGACAGAACTCTGGGGAACCAGCATTTAAAGGAAGGGGAGGAAAAAAATATCTTGCAAAGAATTTTGAGACTTTTGTGCCACCTTTCTCCCTGCCTTGGCCCACATTTGAGTTCATTTACAGTTGTACTGGAGAGTTCCTGGTGAGCTGACAGCTTCCCACCTTTCTGCTTCACTGCCTGAGGACTTTCTCTGGTGCCAGGAGAATTTATTCAGCAAGCACAGGGGAGTCCCAGAGTGCTGAGAATTCAACAAATTCAGGTAGAAAAATAATCCACTTCCCACCCTTGGTGGATCAATTCTGAGGTATGTTCCATAGAGTTCATCAAAGGTTCCAGGGTGCCCAACACACTAACCTGACTGTCAATGCACCATTTATTGGCTTGTTGTCCTATCCTTGTTTCACTTTCCTCATTTCATTGTTCATACTTCCTGGAATCATTTCCCAAATAAATTACTTGAATTCTTCTTCTGTCCCTCTATAACATTTATCTGTCTCAGGATCTTGGAGGGAAAAATTAAACTAATACAAAAGACCAGATATGTAGAGAAGAAACAATAGTTTGGTGTCTTGGTGGGAATGGGGGAGGAACAAGGATAGAGTTTCATGGAGAAATTAACTCAGTGCAAAATAGTGCAGAGGTATTGAGCTGGATAAAGCCTGCAAATATTTCTTTAAATTTAGCAGCTAGAAGGTGAAGGACAAGAGCATTTTCAGTAAAGTGGTAGGAGTAGCAGGTAAATTTTAGATGCTGTTATGTGGCTCAAGGTTGAAAAAGAGGAGGCGGTTAAAAAAAAAAGTAAAAGGAAATTGTAGTAGCTAGAAAGAAATGTGGAGCAAGGAGAAATTTTTGTTAGTTTATTTAAGATGGTGTGGACTGAGTATGCCAAGCAAGAAAAGGGCAGTAGAATTAGTGCCAGTAGAGGAACATGGGCAATTGATAGAGTAGAAAAGGAAGAAATGAAATAATGGAATCCAAAATGGAAATCATTCATCTTAGACCTACCTTGTCCACAAAAACCAGACCCAATGATAAATGTATAACAAGAACTTTATGGTTGGTAAAAAATAAAGTTTGTAACTTGACTTCTATTTTCTCTGTAAAGTAGGAAACCAGTTATCACTCAATATCTATAGCAGAGATGATTTTGAACAGAGCTTTGTGGACAGTGGTAAGGTTTGAAATGCAGTTGTGAGACCTCAGAGCTGTAGAATGAATAGATGCACAGAAGGATGACTAGGAAGTACTGAGTCCCCTGAAGGACTACAAAATGTGGTGGTGTGGTGGCCTCAGTCCCAAAGGTTTTGTTCAGAAGCCCAGAGACAGAAGCCTAGAATCCTAAAGGATGTATTTATTCAAATAAACGTAGAAGTATATGGTTATATTAGTCAGTGTTCTCCAGAAGAATAGAAATAATAGTGTGTGTGTGTGTGTGTGTGTGTGTGTGTGTGTGTGTGTAGAGAGAGAGAGAGAGAGAGAATGTTTTTAAAGAATTAGCTCATGTGATTGCGGGGATTGGCAAGTCCAAATTTTACAGAACAGGCCAACAGGCCAGAGACTCGCAAAAGAGCTGATATTGCAGCTCAAGTCTGAAGGCATTCTGGAGACAGAATTTCCCTCTCATTGGGGGAGCTCAGTCTTTTTAAGACCCTCAACTGATTAGTGAGGCCCACACACATTATGAGAAGTAATCTATTTTACTCAAGGCCTACTGATTTAAATGTTAATCTCACCTAAACAATACCTTCAGAACAACATCTAGACTGGTGTTTAACCAAATATCTAAGTACTGTAGCCTAGTCAAGTTTACACATGAAACTAACCATCACGTGATGGTAATAAGAGAGTGGTTTAAATTACACATAAAAAGCCTACAATGATTACAGGTTAAAGTGCAACCGGAGAAGCCTGATCCCCTGAGAAAAAAAATAAAGGGTACAAGCAGTTTATCAGAGTTGTCTAAGGTAAATGAACCAGAATCACTTAGGATGTTTATGAAATGCTGATTTCTAGGCACTGCCTACATACTCAGACAACTAGAATCTACAAGAGAAGGCTTTAAGAACATGCATTTGTACATGCTCCTGAGATGATTGCTATGTTCATTAAAGTTTGAGAACCACAGGATTAAAGAGAAATTGCTAATGAAATTACCAGATAAGTGTAATGGGAATATAAAGTAAAGGGAGTTTTAAAAATCGGATGCTGTGTACAAAATGTACGATATTAATAATAAAGGTTTATGTGCTGTCTAATCCAATGGTTGTGGGTGGCTGAAATGAAGGTGAAGTTCAATGCAGCTGCTTTGGTCAAGTAACTCTGAGGCTAGGTGGTTGCCTAGCTTATCCACTGGCTAATGGAGTTGTACTGGTTGAAGGCAAGATTGGGATTGGATGGTGGATAACCGATACATTAGCAGAGAGAGAAGAGTAACCTAAAGAGGTATATTACAACTACAAGAGGAGCAAGTGAACAATACCATTTTCTCTCCTGACCTTTTACTATACTAGACATGAGAAAGTGAGCCCTCTTGAAAAATCAGCAAAAGAAGCAATGTCCTCGGGAAGATCCAGATTATGATGAGAATAAGTGTTGGCATTCTATGAAGTCCGCAGACAACAAGGGGAAGTTTTTTATTAGAACTGGGGTGACAGGAAGTACCAGAGATTTGGGAGGGAAAGAGGATGTGAGAGGAAGGATTGGAAAAGGATATTTGGAGTATTGCGTATGTGTTACATGATAGTAAGTCAGCTCCATCTCCTGGCAACCCTATGAACGAGTAATGTCCACAATGTTCTGTCCTCAAGAACCCTGCTCAGCTTCTGTAGACTCATGCCTATGGCTTCTTTTATGGAGTCAGTCCATCTCATATTTGATTTTCCTCTTTTCTTGCTGCTTTCTATTCTGGAGTATTAGAAGAAGCTAAGTGGCCAGTAGGTCTTTGGGAACAGAGGCCATGTAAGATGGGATTTGGGTTCTGCAGGATTAATTGGAGTTACAGTTTTAAATGGAATTTGGGATTAAGATGAGTCAGTGTCCCTATAAGGCTTCAGATTGTTTTATCAAACGATGGCCGTAGCAGATTGGCTTTTATAATGGGTTCCAAGTAGAATAAACTATTTTGTTCCTGGGAAAAACTCTATCCCAGATGTGCAAATGAAGATAATGGTTAGTCCCCCGGGCTTTGTGGAGGGGGCATGATAAGCTGAATCTCAGAGGAAGGATAAGAAGAAGAGAATTTCATATGAATGGGCAAAATCGTGAAGGAGAGACAGAGCAAAGCACATTTAGGCTATGGAAACCAGACATTGAATTGTTGGTAAGAGGTCTTGCCATGCTTTGCCCTAATGAAACCCTCATTTATCTTTTAGATCGCTAACGTTTCTCCACATTAGTGGGGTGATTTCCTCAGAACTGTCTGTGTGCACAAAGCCACTCAGGCCATCCTTAGTGTTTTGGGAAAGAAAAGATATAAGGGAGACTCCCTTTATTTTCTGATTTTACCCCCCCCCCAAAAAAAAAACGATGGGCCTTTTAAGGCTGAACGTGACTCTCAGGAATCCTGCTTCCCAAGACCTGGCCACATCCCCAGCAAGGATACCTAACAGCTTTACCAAATACTTCACTGTTTCTTGAAGAATGAGAACAGTGTGAGTTAATTGGAACCTGGATGAAGGAAATGATATAAAAAAGAATTTAGGAAAGTTTTTTCTTTTCATCTCCTCTAGAGACAGCAAAGCTGGTATCATCACATGTGCAATAAGATAAATTCATTTGGGAATTATTATTACTTGTATTCATTTAACCAAAAATAATGTGAAGAGTACTCACACTGTTTCAATATTTAGAATAAATAATTCAAATAAAATAGTTTTTAAAGAATTATAATAAATTCTTCTTAATTCCTCAAATAATTATTTGGTTTTTCTGTGACAGAAATTGAAGGTACTGAGTTTTATTTTATTAAATATCATCTTTCAGATAGGTTAATTTGGAATCCAGGAAAACATGTTTAAAAGTTTACTGGTACTGTGAAACCTGTTCTATAGGCACCTATGCAATGTGCCTAAGTAACTCAGGAATGGGTCTGTATGTGTGTATATGTATGTGTGTGTGTATGTGTGTGTGCATGCACTCACACGCGTGTGTATTTTAACAATTATAGAAAACACATTTGAACAATGTTTATCATACAATTTAATAATAAAATGCTTTCTGGGACTAAATCAGATAACAAATGAGGTAGGAATGTCACAATGCATTTGTAGCCCCTGTATGGATTCTAGCTCTGAATAAAGGCTGATTATGGTGACAGTAGTAAATTATATATTATTTAAGTTTGTTAAATAAAATCATAGTAGGAAACTTAGGTGATAAATAAAGAATGTGTAAGTAAATACGAGTAAAATCAAATAAAGATTTAAGACAACTGTGTACATAATTATTTCCTTAAAAATTTCCTTTAGAAGCAGTAAAACTCTCATTATTTGCAAATGGTATGAAACTATATACAGAAAACACTAAAAACTCCAACAAAAAAATTTAGAACTAATAAATGAATTCAGTAAAGTTGTAAGATACAGAATTGACATGAAGAAATCTATCACATTTATATATACAACAAACGAGTAGAAGGAGAAATTAAGAAAACAATTCCATTTACAATTACATCAGAAAAGCATAAAATACCTAGGAATAAATTTAACCAAAAAAGTGAAAGACCTGTGCTCTGAAATCAATAAGAAGTTGAAGAAAAATTATAGAAAATACAAATAAATAGAATGTATCTTGCTTATATATTGGAAGAAATAATATTGTTAAAATGTCCTTACTACCTAAAACAATATACAGATTCAATGTGTTTACTATTAAAATACCAATGGAATTTTTTAAAATGAGAAAAAATAAACCTAGAACCACAAAAGACACCAAATAGGCACAGCAGTCTTGAGAAAAAAGAATAAAGTTGGAGGAATCATGCTATCTTATATCAAGCTATATAGTACAGGCTATAGCAATCAAAACAGCATGGCACTGGCATAAAAACAGACACATAGATCAATGGAATAGAACAGAGAGCCCAGAATTAGACCCATACCTATATGGTCAATTAATCTATGACAAAAGAGGCAAGAATATACAATGAGATAAATGCAATCTCTTCAATAAATAATGCTGAGAAAACTAGACAGTTATGCAAAAAATGAGATAACCACTTTTTTATACCATGTACAAGAACAAATACAAAATGGATTAAAGACTTCATTGTAAGTACTGGAACCATAATACTCCTAGAAAAAAAAAAAAACATAGGCAGTAAACTCTCTGACATTGCTCTTAGTAATATTTTTTCTGATATATCTCTTAAGGCAAAGAAAACAAAAAATAAAAAATAAACAAGTGGGTCTACATCAAATTAAAAAGTTTTTGCAAAGCAAAAGAAACTTTCAACAAAATGAAAAGGCAACCTACTGAATGGGGGAAGCTATTCACAAATTATACATCTGATAAGAAGTTAATATCAAAAACACATAAGGAACTTGGGCAACTTAATATCAAAAAAATTCAATTAAAAATGGACAGAGGTTTTGGAAACATGGTGAAGTGAGAGACATCATCAGATCTCTCTCCTTGAAATAACAATAAACTGAACATCTAAAACTCAACAAAAAACACACAAAGTGTACACCAGCACGTCTGAGCATGGGATCTGTGCATGAGAGATACCAAAGGTCAGAACACCAGGTGTTGGGTGATGAACTGGGAGTAATAAAGAAGCTGCCTCTTGCAACAGCCGGAACTCCCTGCAGGAAAAGGGGCAGGAAAGAAGAAGCAGCGAGTTCATACAGCGAGTTCCCTGAACATTTCTATCTGGGATAGCTGTGAGCTACCTGTGTTGTGTTCGGCTGGCTGCAGGGCCCAGTCATCAGGGCAGAAAGCAGAGAAGTGGGATGGGACTGCAGAAGAACAACAGCTGATTTTTGTGAGCCATGGTAGCAAAAACAAAGCTGAGCCTAAGTCCCCAAGCCCCAACCCAGAAGGCCCCTCCCCCCATACCCTCCAAGAGCAGTCACTGTGGAGCCCCAGAAGAATTTGAGCAAACGCTGCTGAGACTGTCACTGTTACTGACAGGGATTGAAAATGAGGGTAATGAGTGTGATAAATATCTAAAAGAAAATTTTAAAAGCACTATGTTATGTATATAAGATTTTATATAAAGCAGGGATCCAAGGAGCTTAGACGCCATCTACTGGAAACCAAAGAAAAGCACTTTCATTGCAACAGGCTTAAGACAGACCTTTATATAATAAATCTTCTTTCTGGAAAAAGAGCAGAATACACATCTGTTAATGCCCAGGTGTAGAAATAATCCATTAAACACCATGAACAACCAAGGTGACAAGGCAACTCTGAAAGAAAGAGAAAAATCTCAAGAAAATGAACTTTAAGATACAGAAATATGCGACTTAAATGACAGAGAATCCAGGATGGTACTTCTGAAAAAACTCAGTGAGATCCAAACAACTTAAATCAACAATGTCAGGAATTAGAAAAACAACTAGATGAGCAGAGCAAGGAAATTGAAACCCTCAAAAATCAACAAGTGGAACTTCTGGAGATGAAGAACACACTGCAAGAGTTGAAAAATGAAATAGCAAGCCTCAGAAAGAAAGTCAACCAAATGGAAGAAAGGATCAGTGATATCAAAGACAGAAATCTAGAAATAACTTCGAAGGAAGAAGAGAAAACCAAAGAATGAAAAATAATGAAAGAGAAATACAAGAACTAGCTGATACCAACAGGATAGGAAACATAAGAATAATGGGCATTACTGAAGGTGAGGAAAAGCAGCAGGGAATAGAAAGTGTTTTCAGACAAATAGTGGATGAGAATTTCCCAAATCTAAGGAATGAGCTGCAGCTTGGAATTCAAGAAGTCAACAGAACACCCAATTATCTCAATCCAAAAAAGGCCTTCACCAAGACACATTGTATTAAAGTTATCAAAATTCAACAACAAAGACAGAATTCTCAAGGCAGCCAGGGAGAAAAAAACAGTAACTAATAAGGTGAACCAATTAGATTATTATCAGTTTTCTCAGCACAAACCTTACAAGCCAGAAAGGAACGGAATCAAATATTTAAACTATTAAGTGAAAGAAACTACCAGCTTATCATAATGTATTCAGCTAAGCTCTCCTTTAGATATGAAGGAGAAATTAAGACTTTTCCAGACATACAGAAATTGAGGGAATTCTCCACGACGAGGCCTGCACTATATGAAATTGTGAAAGAGGTCAGCTCGCCTAAAACAAAATGACAAAAAAAAACAAAAAACAAAAAACCATAATTAGGAGTAAAGCAACTATCAGGCAAATAGAAGCAGAGGAGTGCAAATCTTACTAAAACAGGGCACTATAAGTTTAAATAATAAGAGAATTATTATAAAAGATAGTAGTGAAGATTCAGCATACATAGTGACAAATTGAGATAACAATGACTAAAAAAAGAAGAATTCAAAGATCCAAATTTACAAAGGGGAATGAAGATGAGGCACATGTAGAAGAAACTGGATAATTGTATATATATAACTGTCCTTTAAATATTCATAATGGTAATCACATGCTAAAGATTCAGAACTGTTGTATATAAATAAAACAAGAAGGATTAAGGGTAAACCTATGAAAACCAACCAAAATAAAGAAAACAAAAGCACAAGGACAAGGAAACAATGGAAAAACCAACCAACCAAAAGCAAAAGATGAAATGGCTATTAGAAGACCTTATATTTTAATAATCACCTAAATGTAAATGGACTGAACTCACCAATAAAAAGGCACAAAGTGGCAGAATGGATCAAAAAACAAAACCCAATGATATGCTGCCTTCAGGAGACACATCTTAGCTGCAAAGACAAATATAGACTCACAGTGAAAGGATGAAAAGTCATATTTCAAGCAAATGGAACTCAGAGAAAAGCAAGATAGTGGTACTAATATCAAATGAAATAGACTTCAAAATAAAAAAAGTAAAGAAAGATATTGAGGGACACTTCATAATAAAAAAGAGAATCATGCCCCAAGAAGACATAATACTTATTAATATCTATGCTCCCAATTAGGATCCCTGAAATATGTAAAGCAATTACTAACAGAACTAAAGGGAGAAACAGACCAAAACACCATCGTAGTAGGGGACCTAAATACCCTACTGTCAAATATGGACAGAACATCCAAATAGAAAATCAATAAGGAAATAACATCCTTAAATGACACTTTAGTCCAACTGGACATAATTGATATTTAAATAGTCTTCCATCCCAAAAGAGCTACTTATACATTCCTCTCTAGTACACATGGAACATTCTCAAGAATTGACCACATACTGGGACACAGAGATAGCCTCAATAAATATAAGAGGGTTGAAATCATACCAGCTATATTCTCTGATCATAATGCTTTGAAACTAGAGATTAGTTGCAAAAAGAAATCAGGAAGAACCACAAATACATGGAGATTAAACAACATGCTATTGAAGAATAACTGGATCAGAAAAGAAAGAAAAAGAGATCAAGAGATACATAGAAACGAATAATAATGATAGTACAACATATCAAAACTTTTGGGACACTGCAAAAGCAGTCATAAGAGGAAAGTTCATATCATTACAGGCCTACCTCCAAAAATGAGAACGAGCTCAAATAAACAACCTAATACTTCATCTTAAACAACTAAAAAAAGAAGAACAAATAAGGCCTAAAGTCAGCTGAAGGAAAGAAATCATCTAAATTAGAGAAGAAATAAATGAAATTGAAAACAAAAGAACGATAGGAAAAATAACTGCAATGAAGAGCTTGTTCTTTGAGAGGGTTAATAAAATTGACAAATTCTTGTCTAGACTCACTAAAGAAAAAAGAGAAAGGGCACAAATAAACAAAATCAGGGATGAAAGAGGGGAAATTAAAAGTGATGATGCAGAAATACAAAGGATCATGCAAGAATACTATGAAAAAAGTATGTAACACCAAATTCAATAAACTAGAAGAAATGCACCAGTACGTAGAAAAATATGATCTTCCTAGACTGAATCAAGAAGATCTGGAAAATCTAAATAAACCAATCAGCAGTATGGAATTTGAAACAATCACCAAAAACCTGCCAAAAAGTAAAAGTCCAGGACCAGATGGCGTCACTGGTGAATTCTACTAAACATTGAAAGAAGATTTATTATCTATTCTCCTCAAAGTCATCCTAAAAATTGCAGAGGAAGCAATACTTCTCAACTCATTTTATGAGGCCAATATTACCTTGATACCAAAACCTAGTAAGGATAACACACAAAAAGGAAAACTACAGAGAATATCTCTCATGAACACACATGCAAAAATCCTAAGTAAGATACTAGTGTACCAAAGACAGCAATATATTAAACAGATTATACACCACAATCAAGTGGGCTTCATCCCAGAGGCGCAAGGATGGTTCAACATATGCAAATCATCTAATGTGATACACCACATAAACAAATTAAACAATAAGAATCATATGAACATATTAATAGATGCAGAAAAAGCCTTTGACGAGATACAGCATCCATTTATGATCAAAACACTTAACAAAATTGGTATAGAAGGAAAATACCTTAACATAATAAAGGGCATCTATGACAAACCCTCCGCCAACATTATACTTAATGGTGAAAAACTAAAATCTTTCCCTCTAAGATCAGGAACAAGGCAAGGCTCTCCACTATCACTACTGTTATTCAATATAACATTGAAGGTCCTAGCGAGTGCAATCAGACAAGAGAAAGATATAAAAGTCATCCAAAGAGGAAATAAAGAAGTTAAACTGTCACTATTTGCAGATGACATGATTCTCTATATAGACAACCCTAAATACTCCACAAGAACACTACTGGAAACAATAAGCAAATACAGTAAAGTCTCTGGATACAAAATCAACGTTCAAAAATCCATAGCGTTCCTATATTCCAATAACGAAGTGTCAGAAAAAGAAGTGGAAACAATAATTTCTTTTGCAATAGCAACAAAAAGAATAAAATACCTAGGAATAAATTTAATGAAACAAGTGAAGGACCTATATAATGAAAACTATAAGACCCTATTAAAAGAAATCGAAGAAGATACAAAGAAATGGAAAAATACTCCTTGTTCTTGGATTGGAAGAATAACATAGTTAAGAAGATCGTATCACCTAAAGCATTATACAGATATAATGAAATCCTCATCAAAATCTCATCAGCATTTTTTAAAGAAATAGAATACAAAATCATCAGATTTGTATGGAAGCACAAAAGACCCCAAATCGCCAAAGTCACCCTGAGAAAAAAGAACGAGGCCGGAGACATCACTCTGCCGACTTTAAATTATATTACAAAGCAACAGTAATCAAAATGACATGGTATTGGCAGCAAAGCAGACACATAGACCAGTGGAAGAGAATCGAGAGTCCAGAAGCAAACCCATATTTATATGGGCAAATAATTTCCGACAAAGAAGCCAAAAACATATAGTGGAAAAAGTAAAACTTCTTTGATAAACGATTCTGGGAAAACTGGAAAGCCACCTACGTAAGAATGAGGCTAGACTGTGGTCTATCACCACACACCAAAATTAACTTAAAATGGATTAAGGACCTAAATATAAGACCTGAAACAATAAAATGCATAGAAGAAAACATAGGAACTAAACTCAGTGACCCTGGACTTTCTGTTTGTCCTCAAAGGCAAGTGAAATTAAAGCAAAAATAGATGAATGGCACTACATCAAACTAAAAAGCTTCTGCTCAGCAAAAGAAATCATCAACAAAGTAAAGAGAGCACCATCCGAATGGGAAAATATATTTGCAAGCAACACTTCCAATAAGGGCTTAATATGCAAAATATAGAAAGAACTCACACGACTCAATAACAAAAAAAAAAAAAAAATGATCCAGTCAAAAAATGGGCAGAGGACCTGAACAGACACTTCTCCCTAGAGGACATACAAATGGCCAACAAATATATGAAAAGATGCTCAACATTGCTAGCTATTAGGGAAATGCAATTCAAAACCACAATGAGATACTATCCCACACCTCTTAGAATAGCTATAATGAACAAGACAAGTAATAACAAATGTTGGAGTGGATGTGGAGAAATAGGAACCCTCATACACTGCTGGTGAGACTGCAAACTGGTACAGCCACTATGGAAAATGGTATAGAAGTTCCTCAAAAAACTAAGAATTGATCTACCATATGATCCAGCAATCCCTCTACAGGGTATTTACCCTAAAGACTTGAAAACTCATATTTGAAAAGATATTTGCATAACGATGTTCCTAGCAGCATTATTCATAGTGGCCAGGACATGGAAGCAACCAAAGTGTCCTACAATAGATGATTGGCTAAAGAAGCTGTGTTACATATATACAATGGAATGTTACTCAGCCATAAAAAGAGATGAAATACTGCCATTTGTGACAACATGGATGGATCTCAAGATAATCATGCTAAGCGAAATAAGCCAGACAGAAAAAGTTGAAAATCATATGATATCATTTATATGTGGGATATAAACCTAAAAGCAACAAATGAGCAGGACAAACAAACAGAGACTCATGGACATGGACTATAGACTACTGGTTATCAGAGGACTATAGACTAGTGGTTACTAGTGGAGTAGGGTAGGAAGAGGGAGGTAGATAGGTAAAGGGGGTCATATATAGGGGAATAGGAGTATGGTAAAGTGGGTAAAGGGGATCAAATGTATAGTAGCTGAAGGAAACTGGACTTTGAGTGGTAAACACACAATAGAATATATAGGTATCAAATTATAATGTACACCTGAAAATTATATAACAGTATTAACCAATATTACCCCAAAAAACTTAATTTAAGAAAAAAGAAAGAAACCTTGTTCTAACTCTCACGTTATACAAATATTAACTCAAAAAAGATATAAATGTAAAAGGCTAAAATGTAAAACTATAAAACTTTTAGAGAAAAAACATAGGAGAAAGTCTTCAGGATGCAGATATAGATGAAAAATTTCTAGACTTGACACCATAAACATGGTCTACAAAAGGGAAAACTGATAAATTGTACTTCATCAAAATTAAATCTTTTGTTTTATAAAAAGATCTTTTTAAAGACAAAAGGCCAAACTACACAGTGGAAGATAATGTTTGCAAACAATATATCTAACAAAGGACTAGAATATATCATGAACTCTCAAAACTCAGCAGAAAAAATTAAAACCATCTTCTTGAACATCTGCAAAAGATTTTGAGATATTTCATCAAAACAAGATAAACAGATTACAAAAAAGCACATGAAAAGATGTTCTACAACTTTAGCAATTAAGATAAGTAAATTAAAACCTCAATGAAATATCAAAACACACTTTTCAAAGTGGCTAAAATAAAACAGTGATACCACAAATGCTGGCGAAGATGTAAAGAAACTGGAACACTCATATATTGCAGGTGAGACTGTAAAATAGTACAGTCACTCTGGAAAACAGTTGGCAGTTAAAAATTTAAACATGTAACTGCTGTACATGCCAGCAATTGTTCTCCTGCGCATTTATCCCATAGAAATGATAATTACGTTCACACAAAAACCTGTACATCAATTTTTATAGCAGCACTATTCATAATTGTCAAAAACTTAAAACTATCCATATGTTCTTCAGTGGGTGAATACTAAACACACTGTGGTAAATTCATACCTCACAATACTATTCAACAATTTAAAAAAATTATTAATACATGCAAAAAACCTGGGTGAACCTTCACAGAATTACACTGAATGAAAAAAGCTAATGCCAAAAGTTTATACGATTTCATTTATATAACATTCTTGAAATGACAAAATTATATACATGGTGGAGTGAGGATAAGAAGGAAGTGATGTGGCTATAAAACATCAGCATGAGGGGTTCTCGTGGTGATGGAACTGTTCTGTCTTTTGACCATATAAAGTCACTATCCTGGCTATGATATTGTTTTATACATTTGCAAGATATATATCGTTAGGGGAAACTGAGTAAAGTGTACATGGATCTCTCTGAATTATTTCTTATAATGAATGTAAATCTATAATTATCCCAAAATAAAAAGTTTAATTAAATAAAATAAATAAAAATATATACTAAAAGAGAAACAAACAAAAATACATCAGGGGATAAGAGGTGGAAGACTAAAAGCTCATCTATTCCACAGATAACTGGAAAGCACTATACAATGTCAGAAGTCAATAAGCTAAAAAATATTAGTACAAACTCATACTATCAGTATAATTATCAATATAAAATCACATTATTTAGAAATACGAGCAATCTCAAAGTAAGTGGATACCTCTGAAGGATAGGCCATCAGAGGGAAAAAGGTGGGGAAGATGACAGTTCTTTTTCATTTAAAGCTCCTTTGTACAGTTTTATTAAACAAAGTATGTGTTTTACCTTAATTAATTTTTAGAATTAAGCAAATTCAGAGCTCTGTCTGAAACATACAATTATTATGCATATTAATGACATTATGTTATGGCTCATCTTTGTCAATGAAAGGATAAATTCAGGGAAGGCCTTAAAATACCTTTTCCCTTGTGCCTACCTTATCAACGATTAAATCCTTTGCCAGATCAGAGAGAGAAACAAAGGGCAAAACTTGACTTACATTCTGTCCTCACATTCTCTTGACTCCTGTCAATGAGATTTTAACATGCCTTGAAGGTAAACTGAACTAAAAAAGCAAATGCAAAGCAGACAAGCAGAATTGTGAGGCCTTATTTCATGGACACTATTATAAGACAGATATAGTTATGTCAATGGTTTTACAGTTCAAGCCAAGTGAGGCAATTTGTACTGGGGTTTCACAGTCTGTTCTCTAGAAAGCTGCACACTATGATAGAGCAGGGAACAGTTCACAAGGCTCCATATGACAGATTCCTCAAAATATTTGTTCCAAGCCAGGGCTTAATAAGCAATCCTTGAAAGCAAAATTGGTTCCCTGAAAACATTCACTCCAAGAAGGAGATGTGAGCTCCACCAGGAAAACATTGTTTTTTCTTGTTTATAGACTTGGGGTTGGCATGAATAACTTCTCTTGAATTGTATTATATCTGAGTGAACTGATAAACAAGGTGTATGAGCCTATGGTGTGAATGTCTCCCAGATCCTGAACGTATCGAGATGCTGCGTCTCAAGGGCTATGACCGATTGTCATCCTCTTTGCATCCTGTTACAACAATTGTGCTGAGATGATTTCCTTATCTTAGGAAAGAGGAATGTTGCCATCAAGATGATGCATCATGTGCACTGGTTAAGTCCTATTAAATTCACCAAAAGTGGATAATTTTTGGATTACTTTGTCTCAGCAGAACAACCACTTCTTTACAACTCACTTGGTTGAGTTTAGAGGCTCTACATATGATTTTGTCCAACTTCTGACCATTTGATTTTCCATGGTTCAAAGGTCACATCTATGCACTTGAAATCTCCCACTGAATGTTCTTTTCAGTCCTGGTTCCTGTTGGATACAGTGTTCTTCTCTATCAGACCTATTGCTTTAACTGCAAAAAAAACAGGCATCAAGTATTTAACAAATCTATTTTTTGGCACTTCTTTTAGCCTTTATTAAGACTAATGTGACAAAAGATAATGTGAAGTTTAGTAAATACAGAAAACAAGGAGGACTCCTGTTGGATTATGGCCAGGCCTGCTTCTCTCATAATAGGGCATTTAATTACTTGTTTATTGACTACACTGAGTGTGTTACTGTGGCCTAGCTTGCCAAGAAGATAACATTATGTGAATCCAGTCTTGTAAAAGAGAATGGGGTGGGGTAGCGTGAGGTTCAGGAGTAATATTCAAAGAAACTCTCTTCAAACTATTTGCCATTGAATATTATTTTTCTCAATTTTAGAAATAAAAAAATGTAAACTATCCAATATTTGATGTGAATTAAATATAGCTTTACTTACATGATGAGTATCTGTGCATGAGGATATGTTCAGGTGAGTGCGGATGTTAGTATGTGAATTTGTTTGTAGGATCTGATGCCTTTCCTTGATTACTTGCCATTACGGTCATAGTCGCATCTATTTCTTACCCCTACAGATTTTGTGGTATGAAAGTACTTTCTATTTATTTAGAGGTTAAATTTTAATTTTAGAGTATTACATTCCATTAGCCTTGGTAATTAAGAGATTCATAGGTCTTTGCTCATCAGACTTGAAGAAATTAGAGATATTTAAATATTAGGGCGATTGAAAATAAGATTAAGCTTTAGTTACAAAGAAATGTTCTCTTCCATAGTAAGTATTTGGGAACTTAATGATCATACATTTATTACTTTGGTAGTTTTTAACTAAATACTAAAATGGTTCTGTTCAAAATATTTAGGACTATTTTAATATATCATATATTTAATACAATAATACAAACATGTTCCCAATAGGTATGTATTTTATTTCCCGCTAAAGGCACAAATGAAAAAGGAAGATTTGACTGCTCTTTGCTCCAGAGCCCAAAGGCATGGACCATTGAGGTATAACAGTTTGAAAATATACCTGGGCTTTTTTTGGTGTACATTTGGTTTTTATTTGCTTGAAATAGTTTTGTAGTCTAATAAAAAAAAAAGAACCTACAATTTTATATAAAGAAGTTAACCGGCTGTGGTTGAACACAAAGACAGTTTTTCATTTTTTTGCTTAGTTATTTTAAGGGCATTTCAGCAATAATGTCCAACACCATATAAGTCATGATAAGAAACATTAACTTAATTTAGTATCTTTTATTATTCATCATCTAAAATACCAAATGCCAATTCCTACCTATAGTCTCAATGTATACATAAAAGAAGAAATCATTTTCTAGAGAGCAATAGGTCTTCCACAGTATAATGTTCCCAAGTTGCTATAATTCTTTAACCAACACCCCCAAAAAGAAAAAGCAAATGGTCAGAGCTGTTTTCATGCATAAACTACTATGAATTCTAATCAGATGAATGCTCGCTTAGGAATTAGGATTCCAGGGTATCTCTCTTAGGGAATAAATTTAAGAATCAATCTGAGTTCTTGAGTTATGGCAGCCCACAGGTCTAGCAGAATTCAGCACAGATAAGCAATCATATGTGCACAAATTCCAGGCTTAGGAGTCCATGACCACAGGTGCAATAGATCTAAATACTTGTAGTAGATGTTTAACTTACTAAGGTATCAACTAATAAGCACCATTAGAAGAATTTCTTAATTTGAGTTTCACATACAACCCAAAGTTTCAAATACAACCCCATGATTCAGGTATTTAAGTTTTCTCTCAGTCTATACTCAAACATTTATCTTTATAGATATTTCTTATTTGAAATATAAAAGTTGATGTTCAGATATCTTAAGAAATAACAGATATCTTAAGAAATAACCATAAGGATCTAATAACAAAAAGGTAATATTTTGTAGACTTTGTGCATCTCTGTTATTTTGGGAATCACAACTGGAACTCCTCTCTACCCTCCTTTTAAGCAGTATTGTAAGTCATAAAGGAGACAATAGATTCTGACACATTTATGTCCATAAAATAATGGTTACTGGTGAGTGCTTTGTGTGTGGTCAGGCACTCACATATTGCCTCTCATCTCCACAGTGATTCTATAAGGTAGCTTTTAAAGGAATAAATTGTGATTCATATAGAATAAATGACTGCCCAAGATCATATAAATTAGAAAGCAGAGGGTTAGGATTCTGCCTGAATATGATTCTAAATTGTTGTCATTCTCATGAACTTGGTTCTCCCATTTGTACCAGAAGAAAGGAGGGAAGGGACAATCCTGCCTTTCACAGATGGACCCCCTACTTTCTCTGAGATGATCTTTCTCTTTATTCCCTGTTAACTCTTAATGCCACCCATGTAGTAAAAGAATAGGCTAGATTTTGAGTGAGAACAAGAATTGGAGGAAGCAGATGAATAGAGAGAATTTCCTCAGTCTCAGGATTTATGTAACTGATTTGAGGTGATCATTAGATTTTTCTTACCTAAATAGCCACCTTGTATCATTTATCAGTAGGCCAAAAAGTTCATACACTCTGAGCTTTCTAGTTTTTTGTGAGGTTTCCTTTGAGCACTGTCCACTTGGATGACAGTTGGGGTTTCTGGTGTCACTACATGTCTCCTAGACAATACTCCAAAATGCCAGGATTTATTGAGAATAGTCTCGTTAACAGCAAAGCCTACGTAGTTTGGTGTTTCTATACTTATTTGGAGGTTATTGTATTCATACCTCTTTTTCTCCACTGTAAGGTAAGATCAGTGAGGTGCCAGATTATTAACTCTTTGTTCATGCTGCATCCCCAGAATGGTATCTGACACACAAGAGGGATTCATTACCTATTTTTAATTAATCAACAGATAAATCAATTTATCCTGGTGATCCCCCATAGAAATCAGGAACCACACTTCTATGCTCTGTAGGAGGATAATCAATTGGGTTAGGCTCTTGGTAAAAAACAACCCAGTGGTCTATTTCTCATTCAGGATACATGGCCCTTATACGTTAGCAGGATGCTCTGCCCAGGATAGTCATTTAGGGCACCAGTGTGAAGA
Organism: Eidolon dupreanum; assembly: GCA_028627145.1. Taxonomy (NCBI): domain Eukaryota; kingdom Metazoa; phylum Chordata; class Mammalia; order Chiroptera; family Pteropodidae; genus Eidolon; species Eidolon dupreanum. Next base: position 43,696,921 of record CM053514.1, on the reverse strand, counting down.
ACAAATGCCATCTCTCCTCCAGAGCTCTCGTTTGGAGGGTCTAGAATTCATTAGAAATGCTCTGATCTAGAAGCAAAATACATCATATTCATAGGTAACTGGCCTGAACTAGTTACCTGGCCCCACTCAACCTTAAGGGGCCAGGACACACAAACTTCCCATGGGTTTGCAAGGTGGGGAGAGCTGAGAATATTTGGTGAATTACATGCAATGGTACCACTGAAAATAAATAAAACAGTAACTCTGTAGACACTGAAGTGCAGTATGGAGATTCAGAACACTACACCAATGGAAAGGGAATGAAGTGAATATATATGAGAAGGTCAAACTGGTTACATTCAACCCAACATTTTTTGTAAGCTGTACAAAGGCAATGCTTATCTTTTGGCTATAGCCCTACTATGTAACACAGTGACTGATACTCAGAAAGAATTCAGAAATTGTTTGTCAAATAAATGAGTACATCAAACAAGTGAATTCTGCAGATGGAGTAGAAAAAGAGTCAGTTTGGCTATAGCTTCTTCTATTTAGAATACTACTGTTTCATGGAAAGACACAGGGTTCATGCCCAAGCCGTATCGGAAAGCTCATTTTTCTTTTCCCTGGAGTCAAAAACTGTGGCTCCTCGGTCATACAGACAAGGCTGCAGAAACCCAATATATAGGACAACAGTAGGCTGCAATCCCAAGTCCTGGGACTGTGGCCAAGTAACAATAACCTTCCTATCCTAGAAGCTGTTCTGCCTCCTCAAATGGAGTCTTGGATCAGGTAGGCCCTCCTCCAGACTCTTTTCAGCTTTGAGATGCTAGGATTCTTATATCCTAGTTTTGGCTTTAGCATGGAGTTATATTGTATTGCTGAGGTCATTGCTTATTCTACCACATGGTTGTAGCAGCCTCATTTCATAAATGAAGGAACAAAGAACAAGAAAGCACAGAGAATCCAATATCGCTCCATGGCTTTATGAAAAGGGCAGGACAGGATTCAGAAAGTTAACCTGAAGTCAAATGCACAGGAATATCATAGGTGTTCTCCCTCAGTGGCAAATTACCACATGGAAAGTGCTCATGAGAAACATCACATATATGCCATCACATATATGGAATAACACATACCATTTGATGCACAAAGCTAGGCTAGAATTTCAAGTTCAGTTAAGCTGCCTGAAAATTCCTTCTAAAGTTTTAAAAGGAGAGAAAATATGAATCTATGCTGCAAATTCGAAAGCAGCTCCTATCTGGTTAGAAAGCTTCCTCTGCTGTCCCCAGGCTCCTTATTCTTAGCCTGAGAAGGTACAGTGTGCTCCACCTAGCAGGTCCCTGTCTAAGTGCATGGGATCATGAGGATGGCAAGTATGTGCTGGATTAGCAACATCTGGGATGATGAGCAATGGTTCAGAAAGAAAAGTCAAAGGAAAAAAGAACTAGTAGCCTTTTGCCTGAGAAAGAAAAATCGCTACTGATGTAGCCTGAGCTGCTTCTTAAAAACATCTAGAAAAAAACGACATAATAATGTATTTTCACTGATTTAACATTAAAATTACCTCTTCTCTCCTACAACTCACTCCAACTAAAGTGTTTTGAGCATATAATATGTTCTCAAACATTTTTCGTAAGAATTTATGATAAATAGAAACCCAAACTAAAGTTTGATTCAGGACTATGTCAGCCTTACAGTGTTTACTCCAAATGAACTCATACTCCATGGTGGAGATAGTGATCCTGGCTTGGAACTCCCACAATGGCCAAGGGATTTGGAGGAAAACAATCTGTTTTGTGGTTGAATAGAACACTTCCATCACCTGAACTACACCTAAGCTACTGTTTCAGTAGAGGTCAAACATGTAACACACACACATACAGAGTCACATACATACAAATCATACACACATAGTCATACATATTTGTATATACAAACACACCACACACATGTAGTCAGACATACATACACACCATGCACACACAGTTGCACACATTTGTATACACAAGCACACTACACACACACACACACACACACACACACACACACAAAATAAAACACCTTTTTATTTTCCGTAGTTTAAAGTCAGCATATTCAAATGAAAAGTTAGGGTTTAGTTTTAATTACTGCGCTGCCCATCCTGGTTTGGAGATTTTGAATTCTGCCTTCTGAAAGATTTGTTCTATCTGAATAACTCATTTCTTAAGAGGTTACTCTAACCTCAGAAATGGCTTGTAGGATGAGGGTGCCAGAAATCACTAGGCTTAGTGAGGCCAGTTCTGCAAGCAGACACTGAAGATAAATAAGGACTTGAGTATAATTTCCTGAGTTCCAACAAGTCCTTCAAAAACTCTCTGCTTCTCCTACGTTTTTCCTAATGCTTGAAATACAGAATTTAAACCACTTTTTTGACCTAAAACCATGTATCTTTCTTAAGTATTTTTTAAAATTTAAAATAGCAGAGTCATTAATTCCTGGAGCATTGAATTTCAAAGTTTGGGACACTAATAATCAGCTCAAGAGTTTTTTAAAAACAAGATCCTAGTTCAAATCTTAGCTGAGGCTGAGGCACCTCAATTTCATAAGTGCCCTGGATGATTTGGTAACAAATGATTTGTGGACCAAATGGCTGAGAGCAAGAGACTAAAGGTAGGAAAATCTCTCTTAAGAGAGAGAAGGGAGGGAAGTAAGGGAAAAAATGTACCCTAAGATATTGGGTATCTAATCTAAAAAGAAGTTAAGGAAGGGGTGACAACACCAAGTGGGAGATTTATGGAAAGAAGAGCCTTGAGATTACTAACCAGAGCCTTGGATCACTTTACAGTCTTGCTAAGCAAGGATGTGGTTCTGTTACTAATGATTAGCAAGGCCTCTTCATTAGTGCCATAGTATTGAGCATTGTGCTATGAGTCAGATAACGTACTAAGTTATGGGATATCTGAATACTGCTATCTTACAGATAGAAAAATAAGACTTGGCCTCTTATCCAGCGTTAAGTAGCTTTCCTCTAAGAAAAAGTCTATGTCATCTAAGTGCCCTAAGTGAGGACTGTTCATATGACCATTAATAGAATCATTACAATTTTTCCACTGCTTTTACCACCAAAAGGGACTGTTTCTGAATAGTAAAACAGGTTTTAAATCCCAGAACGATATCTCATGAGTGCCAGGAAATCCTTCTGAGGTCATCTTTAATTTCCTGCCTTTAAAGATAAGGAATCTGAAGCCAAATGGAACAAAAGACATGAAGCAGCATCATTTCTCTGATTCACCATCCTTTTCCACCCCTTATAAAGGCTAGACTAAGAGCCAGCCCTGATTCTAGAAAAGAAACCAAAATGTGCATGTAAGGAAAACATTCATTTTCACAGTTTCAGTGAGGAAATAGGTACATGTTTATATATATAACTCTGTAATTATATTAATTTATAACTAAAGAATACTCATATATCAATATTTTTATTATAGTTTAGTTTTTCCATTAAATATATTTGTTTGTTAACAAAAACTAGTTCTATAGTTAAAAGTTTCCAGAATCTATAAAAATAGATATGAAACAATTACAATAAAGTAACAGTTACATTCTTAACCAAATGGATAAAATCTTATTCTGAATTTTTCATAAGCAATATATTGATTAAGCCTTGTCCTCCAGATTGAAGTTTTCAAAGTTGAAGGTCTTCCTTCATACTTACTTTGAATAAGTAAATCAGCAAATGTTCTGAGAAGCATTTACAGCCAGCACTAAAGGATATATTGTGAAATACATAGACTTCATAATTGTTAGTAAGAGTTGCTTCACTGTTTGATTTCACTGAATGGTGAAACTCGTCAAAATGTTTCTAAAAGAAGAGAACAGAGTATAAAATGCAAAAATGTTGAAATACATTATTGATCAAAATATTTCATTTGATTTTTTAAATTTCATACTGAAAAACTTAGACTACTAATTTTGAGAAAGAATATGGATTGTCTCTGTTCTTTCCTAAATTCATTTGTCTACCAAGAAGCTTTTTGGTATTCTTCAATGATTGGCTGTATTTGTGGCTTTGCATGTGGCAGGGGTAGGGAGGGAGGTACAACGTCTTCAAGAAGAGTGCCTGAGATAGAAAGGATTAATAAGAGATTTATTTTGGTATTTAAAAAATTGATATTCAATTTATTAAAGTTAAAAATTCCAAACATTTAGTTCTTCCTTAAACTTTTCAGTTCAATCTATACGTCTTATTCTATATGTAAATCTAAAAAAGTTTTAACAATCACTTTCATTTGGCCTTTGGTTCATTTTTGGTCCTACTTAAAAACTTAATTCTAAAATTTCAAATATGTATAATGGCATTTACAAATTTAAGACAACTGATTTCCTTTTAAATAATACAGTTGTCTTATTGAACAACTTTTTCCTAAATAAATATTAGACTATCTGTTTAATAAATTAAACTTATGAATAAAAACTTTTAGTTCTCAAATGATTTAATATTATTTACAACTTTAGAACATTTCACCTGGAAATTATGTCTAAATCAATTACTCAATTACTCATTTTTAATTTATTGATACACTGACAGCTACTCTGAGACCAAATCTTATAAACATATTTAGATTCTTCATTACGAAAATATTAAAATAATAGTTTTAATTATTTTAATAGTCTTAAGCTTAATCTAAATCTTTTTGAAGTTAAATGATGCTAACCAACTACAATTTAATTATGTCATTCTACAAAATTTAGCAAATACCTTCTTAATAGCTACAAATTTTTAACAATTAGAGATATTAGGCAAAAAGCTGACTAAATTCTAGTCAATTACATGAATGGACCACCTTCAACCATATTCACAGATTATAACTGAGACTTTATAATGAAGGAGTTGGCATCACAGAGAGCCTATGTCTCTTAGGTTCAAATTACATTTAATCAAATTCTTCTCAATGAAAATTTACTACCCCCATTTATTGCTGCTATATTAACTAAGTGGATTTTCACTTCTTCATACAACATTTAAATGTCTTTTCACAAGCTCTAAAGACCTTGAACTTGACAGACTCTTGCATTTTTTCCATATTCTCTCTGTTAGAACCACATAACCTTTTTAAATAACAAGATGGTTTCTAATTGAATCCTAGTTATAGTGTAGTTATTAAAAACAGACTTTACAAACAGATTTCCATGAGTCGGAGTCCCAGACCTGCTATTTCCTAGTTGGGTGACCTTGAGCAAGACACTTAAGGTCTCAGAGTTACAAATTTTTCATCTGTAAAAGCTATTATTTAGGGATTGTTGTGAGATTTAAATAAGTTAATATAGAAAAACAGTCCCTGGTACATAGGAAGCATTCTATAAGCATTAGCAACAATTGTTAATCTTTCATGAGACCCCAGGTTGGAAGGTCCTTCTATTGATGGAAGGTATGCCCATTTTATAATCATTAACAATCAGCCGTAAAATGGGCCTGGTAAAAGATGTCTAGTTTAGGCCTTGTATATTTCTCTATTGATTCTACTCTTATAGAACTACAATTATTTTTAAAGAAAATAAGAAAATAATCATGTTAAAGCATTTCAGGAAAATTGTTCCACTGTTTATAAAAAGTTTAATTTCTCAAGAATCCAGTCACTGCTGGGAAGTCTAAGACTTGGGAGAGAAATGAACCTGTGGACTGGCACACACTACGTTCATTCCAAACTCTTCTAGTGAGCCTCCATTCACAGTAGAAGTGAAAAACTACCACATTTTCTGACCACCTTTGAAACTAGGTTTCAGAAAGTGATTTGGGTTCCACCAATGAGATGCACCCATACAAAGTCTGAAAGGTGGCAGCAAAGATACTAAAGTGCAGTTGCCCATGTTCTGCTGTGGCCGAAGTAGAGATCTCAGTGCCTACTCCTTGACTCTGTTCATGCTGAGAATCAGCAGTTTAAAAAATGTTGCTTTCTTCCTTGCTATACCCAAAAGTTTCTTCTATTTGTTCCCTAAGCCATGCACAATCGAGAGCAATAGTTCTCAACTAGGGGTAATTCTCCTTCCCCCGCAAACAGTTGTCAGTATCTGGAGACATTTTTGATTGTCAGGAACCAGATTCTGGCTTGGCAAGTGGAGAGGGGGCAACTGGAATCTTACTGCCATCTAGTGAGTAGAGGCCAAGGGTGTGCTTAAACACTCTATAAAATGACCCTCTAAAACTAAGAATTATCCAGTCGAAAATGTCAATTGTGCTGAGGCTGAGAAACCCCAAAATCATACAATGTTCAATATCTGCTCTTTAAGTGGCTCTTTATCTCTATGAGTTGCTTATATTTAACCCCACAAGATGAAGAGAAAACAATTATTAAACTGGGATTTGGAGAATAGCATAAGAGCATTATAAGGAGCACAAAAACTTTCTGGACTTGGTCAAAGGTATCTGTTCATTTAATTTGAGTGTTTCTAACTTTTGAATGTTATTCTCTGCGGGAAAAAGTGGTCCTAATTTGTTCTAAGACAGGAAAGATGAAGAAATTTTAACTCTTACTAATCTGTTGAAAGTTTCTCTAGACCCTCACTACTCAAAGAATGGTCCTGAATGCAACACCATTAGCACTGCCTGGAAGTTTGTTAGAAATTAAGATGCCCCAGTCCCTCCCCGGGTCTTCTGAATCAGAATGTACATTTTAACGAAATTATCAAAGGACTGCTATGGACATTGCATATGCAGTGCATGGGTAACACCAGCAGTATATGGATTAAAGAGACAACTTTTAATTGGCAAGTACCTAGATATTGAATTTCATGGTTTCATTCTTTAGCTCTCTGGAAAATAGAAGGCAAATTTCAAAATCAGACTCATAAACCAGTGTAACTTCAGACCTGATTTGTTTTTATATCTGATTGCTACTTAAATATCAGTGGCCTAGAAAACATCAATTATTTCTTTCTCCCTCTATTAAATATTTAATGATCTGCAAATAAGCTCCTAGTAAGATACCACTTAAAAAGACCCTATGGTTCTTTTATAATATGAGGCATTATACTCTTTATTGTTTCACTTTACAAGATAGATGTTTAGATATCAACATTAAGCATAATGTTTAGTAACATAAAAGACTTTCCTATTAGAGAAAGATTAAATCTCTCAGCAAAAATATCCCTACTTCCATCTACACACCTACATTCGCAACACCACTCTGCCTACCTCCCCAAAGTGACTTTGGAATGGTCCTTGGAAGCCATCACAGCACTTTCCTCTTTCCCAGATCACAAGCAGGCTTTGGCTCCACATGTCATTAAATTACCTCTGTGAGGATTCAGCAGGAATATCTGCCAAGGGAGTAAGACATTGATAGAGGCAAACTGATAGTATGCAAACTTTGTTCCACAGAGCTTTAGAGTTTCATAGAATAGTCTCATGGGTTGAGAAAGTTAAGTAGTAAGCCCTACTACTCCCACTTCAACCAGAGCACTGTATTTGTATCTGTTCCAGAGATAGGAGTGTGTAAATTTTCATTTATTTAAAAAATTTGAAGTTCACTGGAGAAGATGATTTCTAAGACCTAATCAAGATCCATCCTTTGACAACCTAAAAAAACATGAGTAACAAAACATGAAAACAATGCTTACCCTCAGCAATAATCAAACAATTCCATTTTCTTATTAATATAAAAATCATTTAAAAAATTTATCTCATCACAGTATGATAAAACAGATATTCATACATATGTGTGATGGGGTTATAAAATGATATTAAACTTATATAAATAATTAGACAATATGTGTCACAATTCATAAAAATATCCATATCCTTTAATACAAAAATTCTACATCCTTAACTTTTTCACAGAGAAATAATTCAAAATTTATTTAAAAATTATATGCACTAACATATTTATTATAGTGCTTATAGTGATATTTTATTGTATCAGAAAAATTGGTAACAATCTGAATGTCCAAATTAATATAGTTATTTTTTTAAAATTACAATAACTACATAACATAATAATGCTATTATATTAGGTTAAGAAAAATACAATATAAAAATGTATAAACTATACATCTATAATTTTATTATGCAAAAAAGAGCAAAATACTCACAGTAGTTATATAGATAATGAGATTATTATTTTTATCACTATTTTCTAAATTTTGTACAATTTCAAAGTTTTTTTAAAAATAAAAACAAAGCTTTTTGAAGGAATCTTAACATACTTCAATGACTACCATTAAAAAACTATCTTTAAGCTTTTATATAACAGCCACTGTCCGAGCTTTTATATAACAGTCACTTGACCTTAAAAAAATAAAGTAATGCTTGCCTTCTGTCAACTAAGAATACAGTGTGATGAGGTAAGTGTGCATAGATATGTATACGTAATACTGTGGGGGCCCATCAGTTGTGGGGACCCATAATTCTGACTATTATAGTGAGCCTCAAACTGTATTGTTATATTGATGATATGATACACAAGAATACTTCTATCTGCATTTATTTCTTCCTTTGTAATACTTTTTTTCTAAAAGTCATGAGTGCTGGTTACAGGCTTAATTTTATATAGTACCAGACTTACTTCTGGGGATATTTATGAGTGTGAGAAATAAAATCAAAGAACAGGACTTTGGAAAGTAAGGAATCACTTTCATTGGACCATACTAGAGAAGTAAATTACATGTTGGAGACTCTAGGAGACCTAGTAGTCTCTGGCACCCTTCCAGCTTAATGTTTACAAAATGGATTTTTTCTGATTTCATAAATTGAAGGTTTATCATATGCTTGCCACTAATTTGTTGAGAGATGAGAAGTGGGAAGGTACTTACCTTAACAAATTTATTTAAAGACAGAAAATGTTTTAGGCTTTAATGGATATACCAGATCAGTGAATAATTTACCTGCTTCCAAGTCTGGACTTTTTCTCATTGTTTGTTTTCATAGCAGTATGCTGCATAATTTAATTAAGAGCAGAGTATCTAATACCTGTTTCAGGTTAAAATAAATATCATCAATTGAATATTTTAGGGTATGAGGGAATAGTCTATATTAACTGTGCTGATATTTAATGTTTATCTAGTACTGTGCTATGCTCTTTACAGGTTAAATTCATTAAGCTAGAAAAGCTCACCTACTTTAATCCCCACAAAAATGTATGAGGTAGATATTATTAATTCCATTTTACAGATTAAGAAACTGAGGTTCAGAGAACTTAAATAACTTAGTCATGGCACAAAGCTAGTAAGTGGCTGGCCATGACCTGGATTTAGTTGATGAAGGTTAAATTCTCTTTATAAAAGTATTCCAGTTAATAAATAGAAAAAGAATTAGAGTAAAATTAGAATATCACTATTTTGCAACTGTTTGGTATTAATGAATGCAGTCAATGATCCTAATGGCTGACAACATGATAAAAAGAGAAATAAATGTAGATTAGACAGATGGATAGATAAATAGATAAATGAGTGGTAGATGGATAGATAATCTAGATACATGGATAGATGAATAGATGATAGATGATGATAGGTAGAAGATTGATAGATAGATAGATAGATAGATAGATAGATAGATAGATAGATAATCTGTATCTAACTAAGCATATAACTCTACACTCCCAATTTAAATATTATAAGGGATAGGAAAATATGTGAAACACTATCACAAGAAGTCAATAGCCTAATCAAAACTGTGGGAAATACTCCAGGACTAAGGACCCAGTTTATTCCACAACATATGAATACACAAAAAGTACATATGGATCATAAGAAATGTAAGAGAAATTTCAATATATCACAATATTAATATAAATATTGATATATAGATATCAATACCAATGTATCACTGAATATATTTTGATTGTGATTAAAACAAAATATTAAAAATTTACAAAACAATTAGGAAACTGTGAACTCTGGATATTTGATGAAACTAAGAAATTAATGTTAACTGCTTGGGTGGGAAAATAGTATTGTGATTACCTTATCTTTAGAAGTTTTCAGATGAAATGACAAAATTTGATCTGGAATTTGTTTTAAAATACCATTGAAGATAGTATAGTTGAAATAATATTGCCCTAGTATTGATAATTACAATTGTGCACGATTGTGTATGATATGATGTTAGGTTCACTGTATAATTTTCTCTATATATATTTGAAATTTTCAAAAATTAAGAAGTTTTAAAAGAGTCTTGAGGACCCCTATAAAATAGCATGTTTTCCCCCTTGTACACTTGGGGACAAGTTATATTTACTGATTCTGTAAAACAGAACATAATGCAGCCTGGATCTTATTTGCCAATTTAATTCTTCAGCTTTAGAGATAACTTGTTACACATAAGCCATTTCCACAAGGGAATTTTGTAATGTCTGCATAATTCCTACATGACTTGAAACTGACATTAATTTTTAGTGATGAGGGCCACCTCACATAACCAGATTTGGTGATTCTGTCAGAAGAGGGGCTATCCATTTGGTCAAAACATGGTCCTGGTTCTGGAGCAGGTGCCATTAACATTAGGTGGGCAACTAGACTGTTCAGAATAGGCTTAAAGCACCCCCGTGTGGTCAGTACAGGTTAAAACAAGAGGTGCTCTTCGTCAATGCATAAAAGCCTATAGTGCCCTCTTATCCCTTCTTCCCTAAAGTGGCAAATGTAGCTGGAGATCATGTAAGAGTGTTAACTTTACCAGGTATGATACATTATTAAATGTTAATCCAGATCTTCCATCAATAGTCATAAAAATAGAATTGTTTAAAAATTTTTTTCCTTTGTAAGAAAACAACCATCACAAAATTTTAATATTATTTCTAAAAAGTTTAGATATTTAATATGTATGTATCATCTTATGGGTCAGCTTTTGCAAATGTCTTAGGTGATTTCCACTAAACTCTTTGGCATGTAACAAAAATCTGCTTTTTAATAAATTATTAATGAGTCCAAATAGAAAATAATCATAAAAAGTAAAAAATGTAAAGAATCTGACTTTTTCTGAGAGCACACTCCATCCATAAATGAATGCGGCAGCCTCATGCATCAGGAAGAGCACAGGACTGGGAATTAGAGGGGGAAGGGAGATCGATGGTTCTGGAATCCATCCTCATGTCTTCTCTACAAGGCTGATGTTTCTGTCTTCATGATCCAGAAGGCCATAACTCACCTAAAAACATACAGCAGAGTTGACATTAAAGCCCAGGCTTACCTCGCCCCAAGTATATTCTTTCCACAATACTATACTGCCTAGGAAGTTCATGACCACTCTCACTCAAACTCTATTTCTTTTCCTGAAATATGAGAACACTGGACTAGATCATCATTCCATTCAAAAGCTAAACTTTATCATTTTTAGCATTTCTCTAATGTTTGTAGTGTCCAGGAAGTTGAAATGTGTTCAGAGTCTAAGCTTAAGAAAAGCTCATTCAGGCTCTGGTCAAGATGGTGGAGTAGGAAAATACTTGCTTCCTCATAAAACCAAGGTTCAAGTACAACAGAAAGACAGACATGACCCATACAAAGGAAATACTTGGAGCACCTGGCTCAAGTGACGACAATGGAAGGCTGTCCCACTGAACCTCACAGAACACCTAATACATAAGGCCACTCTACTAAGACCAGGAGACACAGCAGCTTTACCTAAAACACAGAAACGAAGGGAAGCAGCCAAAATGGGAGACAAAGAAACATGTCCCATTGAAAGAACAGAACAAAGCTTCAGAAAAATAACTAAACAAAATGAAGATTAGCAATCTACCAGATACAGAGTTCAAAACATTGTTTACAAAGATACTCAATGAACCTAGGGGAAGAATATATGAACTCAGAGAGACTTTAACAAAACAATAGAAAATATTAAAACAGATATAGAAAACATAAAAAACAACCAGTCAGAAATGAAGACTACGGTAACTGAAAAGAAGATTACACTAGAAGAAATCAACAACAGATTAGATAAAGCAGAGACTCAAGGCGATTTGCATCTGGGGAAGCACTCTTTAAAAAAGTAATATTAATATTTCAGCAGCAAAACATATAAATAGTCACTTTAAGTGGGGAATGTAAAGAATATAAATAATTTCTCCTCTGTCCAGTGCAGGTTTTTTGGCCACATGAGGTTTTACAAGTGTCCAGTTAACCCAGGTGCCCGTGTTCCTAGCTGACTTATAAGAGTACTTGTGTGCCATCGACTTCCTGATACCATGTGATCAGCTGACAATAGTATTCTGGCTGCCTTGACAGTAACCTTACAGAGTGATCTGATCATTAATTCCTAACTGGGCAGGTCATGGTGCGTAGTCACACCCCAGACAAATAACTTCTTTAATAAAAGGTTTACCTTTGCCTTAAGTAATCCCTGTCCATTATTTCTGTGCACCTTTGAGATAAGCCATAACCACTCTCAAGAGAACACATAATATCGTTAATTATCCTGCAATTCAAGAGTCCTCAATCCCTGGACCAGAGACCAGTAGCAGTCCATGGCCTGTTAGGAACCATGCTGCATAGCAAGAGGTTAAGTGGCAGGCAAGTGAGGGAGCGAAGCTTCATCTGTATTTGCAGCCGCTCTCCAACACTAGCATTGCCACCTCAGCTCCACCTCAGATCATCAGGCATTAGGTTCTCATAGGAGCACCTGTCCCTGGTGCCAAAAAGGTTGGGACCTGCTGCTGTAATTCAATCCTTGCATGACTTCCTCCCACCTCCATTTATCTTATGTTCCCTTCTTAATTTCAAATGCATAAAGGAAACTGAAAAATATTATTCTCAGGAGCATTTGAAATTTTGCTCCCTGGCATTTGTCATCTATTTTGCTCAAATAAACTCTTATAAAAAATCTCTATAGGTCTGAATGTTTCTTATGTCAACATCTTTGGTAATAACTAATATATGAGCATCCCTGACTGTCATGTTTTTGTGAATTTTGTTTATGTAATTCTGCTCGTGCTCTGGCCCCTGACACAAATGAAACTAAATTTACAGATTTATGGAGTTGAGATCAAAACCCAGTAGAAGACTGTGGCAAAAGCCCCCTACCACCAGGCATCTTCCTCTTTTGCTTCAGAACAACTCATCTTGGTCAGATTTTTCAGTGCAGTCCCCCAGCTTTTTATCAAGGTCTTACTGTTTCAAAACTTTACTTTCTCACTTCAGTTTTTCAGCCAAAACAAAATCTGATTGCCTGGGAAGACTCAGCAAAGATGCTAGCCCTTTCTCTTCCTAACACCATAAAAACAACGAAATCACTTAGAAAAATTTACTTAGGACAATTTCTTCCACCTTATATCTCATCTTTGGAACAGCATTAAATAGACTGTAGTCACTTAATACAGAGTTATTGGCTATTTATGCCTGATTTCAATTATTTTTACATTTTCTATAACTGTCTCAATTCAACTTTGCAAGTGAAACTCTTCCCCAAAAGCTCTGTAATTTTTACAGCTCAGCCATGTGGAGGAAGAAGGGGTTCTACAGAAAGTAATCTCACAGGATGATCTGATCATAAATTTCTAGCTGGTCAGGACAAGCTGGAAAAGACCAGTCTGGGCTTCTCTCCCTTTTCTGGGGCTAAAACAGGAGGAGGCTTGAAGAAAAAAAAAATTGCCAGAACCATATCCTGAAGGGAAAGGGGGCAACCCCAGGCTGTCTATGCTGCCTCAATTCTACCGTTAGGAATTTATGTTTTGGGCAAGGCAGAGTGTCTAACTTGCCCTGGACAGCACAGTTCAACAGAGACAACCCTATTGTCTTACAATTTCCTTATTTTCAGAAGTCTCTCAGTTTAGACAATAAATTACTTGACAATAGTCCTAGTTCAGAATAACAAAGCACTACAAACTTCCTAAAAGTCCATCAATAGTAGACTGTATAACAGTTTATAAAAATTATGGTATATCTATTTAATGATGTGTTGTAAAACTATTAATAACCATCTAGAGTTATTTTCCCCATATGCTCTCCTCTAAACTATATAGAACAAGGAGACCAAATAAAACACCCATAACCTACTCCTATAGTATAACTATAATACAGAGAAGATAACAAACTCTACCTTATGAATGAATAGGGAAATAAACATCCAAGACCAGCAGATTTGGCAGGAACTACATGGAAAAGTGGAGAGTTTAAAGGGATTCTGGGGAAAATAGAATCCAAAGAAAACCAAAATGTTACATTCTCAAAAGTAGAGAGCAAAACTGAGAGTGAGAACAATGGAGAACCAATCTGAGACAAGGAGAGTCCAAGGGCATGAAATAGTATAATAATAATAATAATAATAATAATAATAATAAAATAATAATAATAAAAAATAAATAAAAGACTTGAAAACTACTTTTTACTAGAAATGGCAGTATTGGCAGGCACTGAATTAGGAGAGAGAGTAAGGCTGTGGAATCCTTTGGAGAGAGAATCCAATGCTGAAGGAAGGAAGAAGCTTATGAAAATGACCCAACTAAAATGGGCCATTGAAGAATTATAGGAATTCAGAACACACACACACACACACACACACACACACACACACACACACACAATATAGTTTAAAAACTGCACTTACCAAATAGCACCAAAAGTGGTACCCCTTGAATTGTGAAATTAGAAGTCAACTAAATCCTTCCCCATCCCTCTCATCTTCTGCTAATAGCTGTTTCAAGAAAGTCAAACATATTTTAATATAAAAAATTAATGAAACCTAAAAAGTATGCAAAGATATAATTAAAAAACAGAAAATAAGAATCTAAGACTTTTACAATAACAACAAAAAAAACACCACAAAATAGAGAAAATTTACAACCTAATACTCAAACATTAATTAATTAAAAATAATTAGACTCTACCCTTTTTAGTCATATCAAAATAGTTAATATTAGGCTATCTCATACTGTAAACAACTTAAACTGGACAAAAATATATCAAACAACTATTTGAAGGCATCAAACAGCAACCAACTGAGAACTATAAACCTTGAGCAAAGGGAAGCACATGAAGTGAGACACACATTTGATTCCACTTTCTCCCTATAAGCATTTTTCAAATCACCGCTTAAGAAAATAGAGTCAAATGAACAGCTGCATTTTTGGTGAGCAGGTGCCTGGAGTTCAGGGCTATCACAGACACTAGGATTTGGAGACTGGATTTAGAGATGAGGCAGTGCAGAAAAAATTCTCCAAAAATATGTATAAATATTCTCTTTGAGATCTTGGCCTCTCTGATAATGACTATAAGCTAAGCCTTCCTTTTGAGAACCTTTCAGAGAATAACCTTGGCAAAGTGGGAAAGTTGAGCAAAGTTCCCAGGGTTTGCCTATAGCTTGGGAGAAGAAGGCTAGAGATCAGACTCAGTGAGAAAGTAGAGACCTCAGTTATTACCACAATCCTTCACTTGAGCAGTTCAAAAACTAAAATAAAGACTATGATCCAGAAATAAAAGCAAAACTGAAAGTAACACAGTCCATCAAACCAAAAACCAAACTTTGACAAGATCAAGGTAATCCACAAGTAAGTGAATTTTCTGCAAAAATGAATTTTAACAGTCTTTAGAGGAACAACTTCTATAATTTATCTACAATGTCTGGCAAAAATATATATATATATCAATAATTACTAAGCAAGTGAAGAAGCAGGAAATAATTACAGATAATTGAGAGAAAAAAAATAGTCAATAGAAACAGATCAATAGAGGATCCAGATTTAGAAATTAGCAAACAAGGAATAAGGTAAAGAAAAATAGGAAAAAAAACTGGAGAAAAATATGGAAAAATTTAACATATATTTATATATATCTACAATCAAGCACTGCTTAACTACAGGGATACATTCTGAAAAATGTTTTTAGGAGATTTTGTCCTTGTGTGAATATCAGAGTGTACTTACACAAACCTAGGTGGTGTAGTATACTACACACCTAAGTTATATGTTATGGCTATTGCTCCTGGCCTAGAAGCCTGTACAGCATGTTACTGTACAAAACAACACAAGAGTATAAAAAGTATAAAAGAAAATGATTCAATCAAAAGATGCAATAAACACAAGCTATATGAGGATGCTAATAGTATAGCATGACATACTTACTGTTGATATGGAAAATGTAAAGAAATCTAAGATGGCTACCCTGTCCCGGAGGAGTTTTAACAATCTTCTCTCCCTGGAACACCACCTTTCCCAGGTGAGCAAAACAAAAGACCACCACGTATGCAGAAGTAATCAATGTGTAAATCTACTCACATGCCTCTGTTCAGGGATCAGACTCTGGAGAGTGACTCCTCTGAGCCCGCCGACATAAATAAACCTCCTTTGATTCTTAGTTCGCTAAGTGCCGCTTGGTCCTTCTGGGTTTATAGGCCAAAATCCGCAACATTTTGGTTCCCTGACCGGGAAACCCAACTGCACTGGCCCCTTGAAGGTACTGGTTTGGGCACAATGCCTAGATGCTGGTCGGCCCAGGCAACTGAGGAATTAGAAAGTGCATCTCACCCCAGCTGGGTGGTCTTGGGCCTGGCTGTGCTCGGCCGGTCCTGCTCCGTTGTTTCCCCGGACTCTGAGCGGGAGAACAAGGAGATTCAGCGGATCCTCATCAGACACGGTAAGGCCATGGCCCACGGTAGAAAGGCCGACCTTAAGAGTGGAAAGGGAGACTGATTACCTCCCAGGGGCAAACACCCCTCAGAAAGGAACCACCAGGCAGGGAATGTTTTAACCTCTGAGAGCGTGTGTGAATCTGTGTGGATCTCAGAGACCTGTCTCTGAGTTTCCAGTCTGTGGCCCCACGGTGAAACACTATGGGGTCTGAGAGGGCCCCAACCTGAAGTTGTTAGCAACATCATAAGGCATAATGGTAATTTGTCCCACTGGGGAACGACCAGACCTGGGGTTTATATGGGTACACCTTAGCTAAGATGCGCTGAAAGTCTTGAGAGAGACACAGCCTGGTGGGCATCTGAGTGGTCTCTGAAAAGGGACACTCCACTCTTTGTTTTTGCGGTACCGACACAGTGGGAAACATGGGGGGGTCAGGTCAGAGTAAGGCAACGGTCCTTGAGAATATGTTAAAGGATTTCAAGAAAGGTATTTGCCTCATAGATGGTTATCACTGAACGGTAAAAAGAGGCATACTGAAGGAATAAGGAAAGTGTGAAAGAAGGTGTGCAGAAGTAGTAGAAGGTCTGTGAAGGGAAATCTTGAAAGGAAATCTTGTGAGGGGAAGATGTAGGAGGTTTGTGAAGAAATCCTGAGGTGAAATTTTATGTAATAAAGTGAAACAAGGTTGGAAATTTAAATAATGGGAGCGAGCCGATGCAAAAAAAAATAAAATAAAATAAAAAGAAATTGTTTTTAATGTTTTTTAGACTATTGGTTTGATGCAAATGTTTTGAAAAGAAAACTAGGATTCTGTATTTCTTTTAAATAATTTTAGTATTTTGCATTGCTTTAGTTAGATTTCTAAGACTTTAGAGAATATATTAACACTGGCCTCTGCCTACTTCTCAAAGGATGCTCTCTGCAAATATGGGGGGGGTGGGGCAAGTTTCACTAAGCCAACTGTCTTAGATTGTATATTGGAAAATTTTAAGGAGGGTTTCTCTGAGGAGTATAGGGTCATGCTGATCTTGGAAAACTTTGTATTCTATTTACGCTCCAATGGCCCACCTTAGGGGTAGGTTGGCCCTCAGAAGGGACCTTAGACCTCCTCACAGTGACAGCGGTGTATTGGGTAGTGACAGGGACCCCAGGATATCTAGACCACGTTTTGTACATAGACATATGGCTTCAGACCACTACTATAGTGCTCCCTTGGGTCCAGTTTGGCACAAAAAGGCAGGGACAGAATAGGATATTCATGGCTCGTTGGGCTAGGTGAAAGAACAAGAAGGCGCCAACAAAATTAATTCACCCAGAGGCCCTAAGGAAGATTCTATCTAATGACCATTGTACATCCCAGTAGCTCCATCAGTCCCTGCAAGGCCACTTTACTATCAATTGCCAGACAGGCCTCTATCATCAGTGCCTTTGCTGCCCCTATCACCCCAGAGCCCCAGCCCAACATCATGCCTCCTGTCTCATTCAAGTTCGACTTGATAATAGAAAAGCCCGAAGAGCAGTGGTGGAGTACCTGGAAACAAGACGGCCAGGTTAGAATGATTTCTGTCCTTTTTGTTAGAAAACTCGTGAGATTCCCCACTACAGAGAAAACATTGTAAGAAGTCTAAATTAAGGTAAAGGCTGGGGCTAGGAAGTCAACAAATATGTCAAAAACAGCAGAGATATACCAGAAGGTAGCTGACAAATGGGGAAAGAAGGAGGTGTCCCTGTTGGCAGCTACCTTAATTAGGGAACCCAGGTCTAGACTGCTGATCCCACACCACATGGCAGAAAGAAACCAAAAGGAAATTACATCGTAACCAATGTGTCTTCTGTAGAGAGATTGGCCATTGGAAGAAGGAGTGCCCTTGTCACTGTAAGTCCAAAAGGGCCAGAGAATTTAAAACATCAATCTGAGCCAGTTGTCAAAGAAGACTGGGCCAAAGGACAATCAGACTAGGAACAGTCACAATAGAAGTAGGGGGGCCAATCAATAATTTGTATAGTGGACACTCAACACCATAGCCATGGCCAAACATCAAAGAGGAGTCAGTAAGTTTTGAGGGGCAGCTGAATTCTGTCACTTCTGAGTGCTAGGTTTAAATGTAAAGGTTCCCCATACCGTAATTCCATTAATGAATAGTCAAGAACATAAGCAGCTGACCAACACCAGAATAACTTATTATCAGGAACTGCTGTGCGAAAACCGCGAGTCCATCTCAAAACTGTAAGTACACTGAACCCTGAAGACTGTCTTGGTGCCAGAGGTCTTTAAGGTGTCCAATAACTGGGACTGGTCAGAGAAGGAAGCAAAGTATGAAAGGGCACCAATTTTAGCTGCCATAATACAGAGACCATCTCGAGGTGACCTTAGGCAGTAAAAACTTTGCAGGCCTGGAAGTCCTCGATCTTGGTTGGCTACGAGTGGCATTGTCTGGGCTGAGACATAATCAATGTGCAAACTGTGAAAGAAAGGGCACTAGAAGGGCAAATGTCCATCTAGCCCTGGGAAGCTGGGGAGAGGTGGACCTCATAAGCCCTTGCCCCACATAGCAAGCCTCTCGTGAACGGGTTGCTCTTTCTTCCAACAATGGAGGCCCAAGCACTTGTAAGCTCCAGTCCTAGAAAAAATCCACCAGGATCACAACAGTAGAACCTCAGGTCACCCTCGAAATGACAAAAATAAAAAAAACTGAATTTTTACTAGCTACTAGAGTTGCCTACTCTGTCCTGACCCTTCCCATAGGTCTCTCTCTCCGGTGCTAACTGCACAGTGATAGGAATAAACAGTCAGTCTAACGTAAATTTCCTTTCCCGTTGTGAGACCAGGATTAGCAATGAAGTTCTCTGCCACACATCAGGACCAGGGTCCTGTGCAGAAAGCGCCTTATCTGAGAAACTAGGACACAGTCTAAAAGGGGAGCAGCCCCCTTGCCCACCACACAGTGCACGTTTGTAGGGAACCTAAGGCTAAACCATTTGTAGACAACCAACCTCTATGTCAGGGTTTCCTACTAGCAGACCAATTACCTCCCAGCAATCTGTTCAAAGTCAACCGTCAAGGCAAACAGAAAGGGCCCCACCTGAAACTTAGGAAGGATAAGGCTATGCTTTCTTTAAAGTGTCTACTATAACACCAGAAAATGTGTAACATTTACTAAGTGCGCTAACTAATGTTTTAACATCTTAGATAATATGACATTGAACTACAGCTCCACTACTTCTGTAAGTTATGCAAATTACTCACTAGTTTCTTGTTTCTTATTTTTATTATCTTATAAATTTTCTTATGTTAAAACCAAAGCCAAGGGAAGGATTTTCTTACAGCAACAAAGCAAAGAACTTCATCTTAAGCTAGTCTCAGATATGAGACCAATCAAAAGAAGGAGGAAATGAAATGGAACATCTCTAGCAGAGTTAATCTTTTTAGTAAACCTAGTTAAGTTTTCTTCCCTCCTTTCTTTATAGAAAAAGGCCCTCTCCCTCAAATCCTGATAATTGCCTGAAACTGGTAACTCAGAATCCCTGGCTATTGATAAGGGTCATCATCCCATTGTTAAGCAGAAATAGTGTTAAGACAGGCAGGGCCCTTAAAGCCTGAGTGGGAGAGGATTTTCAGCCAAAGGTCTTTTTTTACTCTAAGAAATATATTAACCAAGCCTGTTTTCCTTTACTCACTTAATAGGCAAATTAATAGATATATGATTTAAATAATCAGTTCAAATCTTTTTTTTTGTCTAGGGACTAAGGCTGCACCTCAGCAGGAAACTCAAGACCCCACCCTGACTGAGGCAGAAAGAGAAAGAGCTCCATGAAACTTCAGTAGGCAGGGACTATGACCCTTCTCGGCAGGAAGGAGATACAGAAGAAGAGACCTCCTGTCCCTCAACATCCATAATAACAAGAGGGTTCATGGCTCTTAGAAAAGAATTAGGTAGGAAAATTATTTAAGAGGTTTCTAGGTCTGCCTGCAGAGACACTGAGGTCATCCTATCACAGAAGGAGTTCGCTGTAATCCATCATGCATCCCAAGGCCTTTAGGCTTCTCCCCTTACAAAATCCTTTTCGGGAGACTTACAGTGCAAAAGAGGGGAAGGGTGTAACTGCAACTATGTTAGCAGAAATTTAGGAAAAATACAGATTTACTGTTTGGCTATCACCCATGGGAACATAACGCTCTAACAAGCTTTCTGCTTCTGTATCCCCCGCTTGCACAACCGACCTGTGGGTTGACAGTTAGTAAAAAGAAGAAAAATAGACTTGTATGTTCAAATAGGATGAAGAATAGGGGTTCAGGGCTTAAAAACCCTGTACCTCCCATTTTGGGGCTGCTTGATTTGGGGTCTGGGTACCCCTGGCAGGCCTAGCTGACTGAATAATGAGTGTGTTTCCTATAACTCTGATTTCTGGTTGTCCGTGTGTCTATTTGGGGCTGGTGGCTACAACACATTCAGTAGAAAAAGAAATTTAGTAAGTTCTGTGTTATGATCTGAATTAACTTTTTGGAAAAGGTTTATACACAGGTATCTGTAATAAATTTGGAGTCATAGTCAGAAGACTTATCATAATTGGTTTATTTTCCTAACTATTGTAATATAATTCTTATTTAAAAGATAAATTAAACTTTGGATAGAGCCCCCATTCTTCTAGGGAATTAGGTCCACCCCTTTTAGTAGGAGAAGAAATATAGGTTAAGAATTAGAAAAAGGAGCCATTACAGCCAAACTAAACAGGCTCTCACATTGTTATATTAGCAACTCTTACTGCCAATAAAGTTACAGGTATTACTTTGTGAATCCATCACAACTGGGTAAAGAAAACAGCATCTCCAGAGAACCGGAAAACTTAGACTACAGAACATTTTCTTCATCAGCCTCTCTGGATCGCGTTCCGGAGGCAGCAGAAAATCCACCTGAGATCGTCAACCCTGCTCTGGCCACCCCTGGAAGCTGGTCAGTCTACGCACGGCAGAAGCTTGAGGAATTTCATTGTGGGACTCCTTATAATTGGACTTTAGGGAGGAAATTGGTGCAAAGAAGTGTGAACTATGTATCTGTGTTACCAAAAGAGGTCAGAGAATGTCCACTACCTCAGTTTTCTATAACTACCGTGAATGGCAGTGCTTTTCAGATATATTTTCCAGAGCTGCACTGGACGTGGCAGGATTTACCACTTGCTGGATGTGGCAAGTGGCCCCTGAACAGGGACCTAAGTACAGGAAAATGTGTAAATAAGGTAAGGTGAGTAGACTCCCGCAGGAAAAGCGTATGCAAAAGAGTAGAAGGGAGAAAATACAGATCACAGCTTGGTAGAATTTAAAAAAGCACGCTTGTTAAATAAATTTAAGAAATAGATTGTCATAACTAGGAGTAAAAAACAGAACAAGGGTCAAAGGACTACAATGTTTTTGTACAGAGCTTAAAGTTATACTTAGGGCTAGAAAATATTATGTGTACACTTGACAGATTCAGCAATTTTAGATTTCATATAGGAAACTTGTCCCTGGTTCCCATAGGAAGGAACTGTAAATAGTTAAAGCTGGGAAAAGATTGGGAAGCTACTGAATTGATTCCCACGCAGGCAAGTCTGAAACTGGGTAGCCTCACATAGGCTTTACTAGATTTGCAGAAACAAGGCCTACAATCACCTCCCTCAAATTAGGAAAGAAGCTGCATAATTAGCATGATAAAGCCTTCCTCCTACCTCTGAGAACGGGGGAATTGCTTGGTCTCCTGGTCCCCAAAGCTCATGTGGTGAGCGCCTGTAGTCCTAGCTACTCTGAAGGTTGAGGCAGGAGGATCGCTTGAACCTAGGAATTCTGGGCTGTAGTGCTCTATGCCGATTGCGTGTCTGCACTAAGTTAGGCAACAATATAGTGACCTCTTGGGAACAGGGGACTACCAGGTTGCCTAAGGAGGGGTGAACCGGCCCAGGCTGGAAATGGAGCAGGTCAAAACTCCTGATTAGTAGTAGTAGGATCACACCTATGAATAGTCACTGCACTCCTGGCCTGGGCAACATAGCAAAATCCTGTCCCTATTACAGCAGGAAAAAAGGGAACTCCAAATAGGGGACTAGAAGGATAATGAATGGCCCCCAGAACACATAATGCAATACTATAGGCCTGCCACTTGGGCAAAAGATCTTGGGGATACCATACCCCCATTTACATGTTAAATTGAATTATCCAACTGCAGGCAGTTACTAATAAAATTAGGAGAGCCCTAACCCTCCTGGCACATCAAGAAACTCAGATGAGAAATGCAATCTACCAGAACAGGTTGGCACTAGATTATCTATTAGCAGCAGAAGGAGGTGTATTTGGGAAATTCAATCTCACCAACTGTTGTGTGCAAAGAGAAGACCAGAGCCAGGCAGTGGAAGATCTTGTCAAACAGATGACAGACTGGCACATTTGCCCATACAAACATGGCATGGATGGGACCCCAATAACCTTTAGAGGTTGATTCTCCACTTTTGGAGGCTTTAAGACCTTAATTAGAATAGCACTCCTCCTCGTTACCTGCCTACTTCTGCCTTGCCTGTTGCCTCTTATATGGACAATTATCTCCCTTATAGAAGCTACAATGGAGAGAAAGACTACAGCAAAGATCCTTATGCAATAGAATTATTGGTCCTTGGTCCAAGGAGACCAAGGGGGAAATCAGGAAGGTAATCAAAAAGGTGATGCCCTATAAAGAATTTAGACAGGCATCGAAAGGGGAGAAATATATGGGAAATGTAAAGAAATCTAAGATGGCTACCCTGTCCCAGAGGAATTTTAACAACCTCCTCTCCCTGGGTGCATGAAAAAAAAGACTGCTAAGTATGCGGAAGTAATCAATGTATAAATCTACTTGCCTGCCTTTGTTCAGGGCTCAGACTCTGGAGAGTGACTCCTCTGAGCCTGCCGGGGAAAATAAACCTCCTTTGATTCTTTGTGGAGTGCCGCTTGGTTCTTCCGAGTTCACAGGCCAAAATATGCAACAATAAAATAAATAAAAAGACAGAAAAAGAAAAACAGATGTGCATAGGGTTAGAGATGACAGAGAGACAGACACAGAAAGAGAAGCAAGAAAGCACTTCCTGTATCATTTCAGGCCTCACATCTTCAAAGAATGTATAACAGGAAAAAGGAGCTCTCTTTTGGAAACTATCCCCAAAGAATCAGAACTTACTCAAAGTTCTTCAAAAATCTCTCGTTACACCTTATTGGGTCACATACAGATTCTCTGCAGCTAGGAAAGTGTCATGATCTGATGAGCTTAATGTAAGGAGGGGGCAAGAGAATTAAAATGTTAATCAAGCCACATTCATAGACTGCAAATATAATGATCAGCCCTGTGGCCAGGCTAAGAGAAACCTGCAGAACAAAGGAAAATTTCTTCTGGGATTACTAACAACCCATTTCTCCACACCTGTGAAAAGGAAGCAGGAATCAAGAGTCATTCCCTATGGCTAAAACCATGGGGAACCTAAAGATTAAAGGCTGGGAATTGCTAGGCCTTTCACTCTACATATTCTTATCTTTTCATGCTAAATATCCTTCCCCGTCCTGTCCTGACTGTATGTCCATATCAAAGGAAATGGGAACTAAAGAATGACATATAAACTGAATTCCCCAGACTCTCAGGGTCCCTCTGTGTCTTTTCTCTAGGTCCTTCTTAGTGCCTTCACTGTCTCCCTCACTCTCCTAATCTCTTTCTATTGTCTCTGTCTCTCTGAGTCTCTCTTAGGTTCTCTGAGAGGGGACCATACTCCATCTGTGGAGTGTTACCCCTTTCCCAGTAAGCTTTCCTTTTGACTCTAACTTTGGTGTGTATGTTGAATTTTTCTACATTCTCTGCCAAAGAACCCTCTTCTCCCAGTGCTGGGCTTGGTTTCCATCACCAACCCTCCCCACCCCAACCCCCACCCACTCAGGAGAATTTGCCCTGCCCTAGGTTGTCTTTTATGTCTAATGTAGGGAGAAGGCAAGAAAATTAAAATGTTAATCAAGCCACAATCAGAGGCTGCAATATGCTGATAACCCTGCAGCCAGGCCAGGAGGACACCTGCAGAACAAATGAAGATTTCTCCTAGGGTTGCTAACAGCCCATTCCCCACACCTGTGAAGGAAAAACAGGAACCAAGAGTCATTCCATCTGGCTAAAACCATGGGAAACCTAAGGATTAAAGGCTGGGAACTGCCAGCAGGCCTTTCAGGCTACATACTCTTCTTCCACTTCCTCACTGTATGTCCATATCAAAAGAAATGAGAACTAAAGAATGACATATTAACTGAATTCCCTGAACACTCAGGATTCCTCTTAGTGCCTTTTCTGTTTCTCTCACTGTCCCTCTCAGTGCTTTTACTCTATCTCTCACTGTCTCTAGCACTGTCCCTCTCACTCTCTGCCTCTGAGAGAACACATTCTGCCTATAGAGTGTTACCCCTTTTCTAATAAACTCCTTTGACTCTGACTTTAGCGTGTGTGTTGAATTCTTTCTTCACTCTCTGGCAGTGGACCCTCATCTCTCGGTGCAGGGCTTGGTCTCCCCATCACTTGGGGAAATTTGCCCTGTCCTGCATCATAACCATAAAGGAGCCAAAGGACATAAACCTGCCCCACCCAATCGCTATGGCTCCTTTCATCTGAGTGGCTTGTGTTTCTCTAAACCATGCAGGTTAATTGGCTTTGGGCAAATGGTTGACTCCTTGTCTAGGGGTCTAGTAAGAGACTCATTTTCTAACCAAGCAGGTGTCCAGAGATCCTGTCTGTTTTTCCTTCTTCTCTTCCTCTAACTTCCCTGATTCATTTTTACCATTGGAATTACAGAAAAGACCTGCTGAGGGACCCCATCCAAACTCTAAATTAAAAGTCTGTGCAGCAGCACCTTTCAGCCACAACAGGATAGGTTAGCCCCTGGAGGAGTCTTCTGTTCCTTCCTGTAGGCACCTTGCTTTCATTTCTGTTGGGGGCTTGCAACTGGGGAAATGGTGGGCTGCAGAAGCTTGCCAGGGCTTACTCCCTGATCTTGCCCCTTAGCTTTTCCCCTCTCTCCAGAAGGAACTCTAAGGGGGAGGTGGCAGAGTCACGGTAGCCGCTCCCACTACACTCTCTTAAAACTCTTCCACTGTCTGTCCTGTCCTTATTTCTCGATTGGCTCCAGGACCCTGGAGTGATCTCAGAGATAGCCCAAATTGCTCAGAACTGAGCACTGGGCCCACCAGCCCTGATTGCATTGGGTCCCTTGGCCTAAGTCCCCTATGATGTGGGTCTCCAAGGTAGTTCTTCCCTGAGGAACTAGCGTTCTTTTTTCCTATTTCTCTCTTTCTCTCTCCAAGCCAAAGCTGTAGCAGTAGACCCCTGTGCATGCTTGTAGCAGTAGTGGTCCTAAACTAGTTCTGCATTTGCCTCTTTTAGCAGCGGTGACTGGCCTAGACCCAAGTCACACATATATATTCCTGTTAACCTGTATGAGATAGGTAAAAACAACAACAACAACAACAACAAAACACTGGCATACATTTTCTTTTTGCAAAGAGAGTCCTCTAGTTTCCTCTACCTACAGCTGCTGAGTACACACACCTGTCACTCCATCAGTGGACCAGGGGTACTGTCATGAATCCCTGGTGGGCTCACACTACTCTTGCTGTCTGGACCAGGGCACACTCTCCCTCTCCCTTCCACTTTCCCAGGCAGCAGGCAGCACGCACATGCCTGCCAGAAGGGAAGGAGCCACCAGGATGACAAAGGGTGGTACTCAGCTTCATGTACCACAAGGCTCACATAGGCCTCTCAGTGAGTGGAGTAAAGTGCTTTGCTTAGCTGGCAACCGAAGAGAAGGCAGGAATTGTGGTCCAGCGTTGCAAGCTTTAGTACTTCCTTGCAGGGAGGACCTATAAGGGCCTGGCCTCCTCCCAAACTAAAGATTGGAGGGAGTTACTGAGAAGTTTGGCCTATAAATAGTTTGCTGAACTACAATACTCTCCTACAATTACATCTTTGCAAGAAAGAGGAAAAGTGGGCACAAATACCCTATGTACACGCTTATGTGATCCTTTACCAAGACCTAGACTGATAGGAGCCCCTCCCCAGACATCTCACAATAATCAGGAATGTTCTCCCCCCTTCACCCTCTCACTATGATGGGGGACTGAGTTCTCTGCAGACCCCATCTATTTTACTGCTCCCTGAGGAAACTAGATTTGCCCCTCAGAGAAGCTGTAAATGCCAATGATGGGAGAATAAGAGATAATGTGCATGACCTCTGATATCTATATGTGTTGGTGTTATACATATATATAATATAGTGTTTTTTGCTTCCAGATGGTATTACCAGTATAAAATATTTAATTGACTTGGGAAAACATGCCTTTTAGTTATTAACATTAATTATTAGAGTAATCTGAGTTCACTGCTTTTGGCTTCTCATTGTAGAAAATGTTAGGTTCACCAAAGGAGGAACGCACAAGGCTGAAGGGGTTAAGCAAGGTTTATTGTAGCAGAATGACATCCTGGCTGAGCCAAAGATGGCATAAGCCCCGAATGAGAATGTGAGGGGACCTGAAACTTATATGGGGCTCGAGGTGGGCTTTTTTGGTGGGAATATTTTTGGCAGGAAAGTTGGTGGGGAAGGGAAGAGAGCCCAGTGAAGTGGGAGGTGAG
The DNA here is from genome assembly GCA_028627145.1 of Eidolon dupreanum. Classification (NCBI taxonomy): domain Eukaryota; kingdom Metazoa; phylum Chordata; class Mammalia; order Chiroptera; family Pteropodidae; genus Eidolon; species Eidolon dupreanum. The sequence continues at coordinate 43,669,761 of CM053514.1, read as the reverse complement.
CATATAGCGTTGCCAACCTGGATGCAAGGACTGGTTCCCACACAAAGGTAAGGGAGAAGTCTGGTTCCCACACTATGGGAGGGTTAGGGATAGGGTCCTCCTGTACCTAACAGAAAAGCTAAAAGATAAATGAGAATCTGTTAATGGATGTCGTGAACCTTATTAAAATATTTCTTTAAAAAATTATACATATATTGCCAACAAAAGCCTATGCTTCTAGAGTTTACAAAATGTATTAATAAATTTGCCAATCTAAAGATGTTAATTGCTTACATTTTAGGGTCCACTAAGAGTTAAGAATTGTAATTATGATGGAAAGGAAAATGTATGTTTTCAGTAACAGAGGTATATAAAGTATGGAGATATATTTTGAAGGAATTGAAAGAAAGTAATTTCTCCTGTAATAAGGTTGATTATTTCTGAATGAATGAAGAGAGACAAACTGAAGGAATGAGAAAAGTTGAAGTTTTGTGAAGAGAAATCCTGAGAGGATATTTTATGTGATTAAGCTAAACAAGCTTGGAAATTTAAATATTAAAAGTAAGCTAATGCAAACTTAGAGTTGTTTTAATGTTTCTTGGCTTATTGGCCTGCTACTAATATTATGGAAAAGTTTTCTGAGTAGAAATCAAGGATTCTGTGCTTAATTAAAATAATTTTCTGTGTTTTATGTTGTTTTAACCACCTTTCTGAGGCTTTTAGAAATTATACTAATATTGGCCCAAAGTCTGAGAGCCAGACACTCCTGGCTATATATTTCATATTTCAAGCTGTGCTAGATATTCAAAAGAAGCTCCAAAAGTTGGAGCCCGGACTCAACCCCCGCAGGCTGCCTTGGTGCTAGAGGTCTTTAAGGTGTCCAACAATTGTAACCAGGCAGGGAAGAAAAAGTAGAAAAAAGGTGCAAATTTTAGCTGCCATAATACAGGGACCATCTTGAGGTGACCCGAGGCAGTAAAAACCTTTCAGGTTTGGAGAGCTAATGTCTTAGTTGGAATCCTGGTTGGCATTGTCGGGACTGGGGAATAATCAATGTGGATAGTGCAGGAAGGAAGGGCACTGGAAGGGGGAGTGTCCATCCAGCCCTGGGAAGCCAGAGAGGGGTGGACCTCCTAAACCCTCTCTCCTCATAGCAAGCCTCTCAAATGAGAGAGCTGCTCCCTCCAACAACCAAGGCTCAAGTGCTTGCCGGCTCTAGTCCAAGAGAAATCCATTGCAATCAAGCCAGTGTAGGCTCAAGTCACCCTAGACATGGCAGGGAGGAAAACTGAATTTTTACTGGATACTAGAGCTATCTATTCTGTCCTGATTCATCACATGGGCCCCTGTGTTGCTGCAGGTTTGAGGTTCCGAGGTAAGGGGTACGAGACTTGGGCAGTTGGAAGAAAATGCGGGAGCCATAGGCAACTGCAACATAGCTCTTTATTCCAGCAAGAGCACAGTCTGCCTTGCAGGGTGGTGGCGCCTTTTATACACAGGTTAAACAATAGTGCCACATTATCAGATAATGAAAGCCCGTGCATGCATACCAAGCATATGGGGTTACATAAGGGGAGGAGTGCTGAGTCACTCACAGCCTCTCCCCAACACTGATTGCACAGTGACAGAAATAAAAAGCCAACCTAACATTAAGATAATTTATTTTTCCCATTGTGAGACCAGGACTAGCAATGAAATCCCCCACCACACGCCAGGAACAAGGTCTGGTATGGAGAGCCTCTCGTCCCAGGGTGCAGCCAGAAAAAGGGCATCTCCCTTTCCCATCACACAATGCACATTTGTGGGTAACCTGGTGCTAAACCATTCATGGACAACCTGCTTCTAGGTCAGAATTTTGTGTACAGAACAAAGCAGCTCCCTCCCTGAGAACTATTGAAAGTCAACCTTCAACACAAACAGAAAGGGGCCTACTAAAGTTTTGTTAAGCTCCCCAACTGCTGTTAAATTACAGGGAATCAAGAGCTGGGTGTATTTGTCTCAAATTCAACCAGTCTCTTATGATGAGACCCCACAGGTTCCTCCAGAAAATGAAATGGGAAGTGTGACCTATTCCTGTGAACCTGAGGAAGATCTTAAGTTCTTATTTTGGAATATAGATAAATCCATCTGTCCCAGGGAATCCAGGGACTTTTCTGAATAATTATTCTTTTTGCCCGGTGTCTATGCCACTCCTCTCTCTTCAAATTGATTCAATTTCTTTTTACTACATATTTTTACCTTAAATTAACAAATTACCATGGAAAAGTAACTTCATTGTCAATTACCTCTACTATTAATTTTGACTTTTGCCTTTTCAATCTTTGCTAAATTTATATCTTCTAGGCTGCAAGACTTTCTGCCACTTCCAAATGCTGGAACATGTTCTCTGCCTCCAGGGCTCTTAGGCTAGGCTTCCAGAGATTTTTATTCCCTGTAGGCAAGGACTATATCCCCATCAGAAGACAAAGCTTCATCCCTCAACATCCCATTAAGAATAAGGAAATAAAATCTCTAAGGGGAATAATGTTGGGAAGAGGCAAGAGAACTAAATGTTAAATCAAGCTACATTAAGAGACTGCAGCCAGTCCACAAGGACACCTGCAGAAGAATTTCTGCTGGGATTGCTAACAACCCATTTTCCACACCTGTGAAGGGGAAATGAGCAAAAACAGTCTTTAAGTGGCTGCCCTACACAAATAAAATCATTCATTCCCTATGGCTAAAACCATAAACTGGCTTAAAGGCTGGGAACTGCCAGCAGGCCTTTCACACTACCTCTTAACTTTTCATGCTACACACTCTTACCCTTCTCACTCTATGTTCATTATCAAAGGAAAATGGGTAAACTAACTCACAGAAACTAAAGAATGATAAATCGAATTGCCTGAAACATCTGGGTCCCTCTCAGTATCTTTCTCTCGGTCCCTCAGTGCCTTTACTCTCTCTCACTGTCCTTGTCTCTATTATCTCTCTCCCTCTGAGTCTCTCTTAGGCTCTGCCTCTGATAGGAGACCACGTTCTGTGTATGGATTGCTACCCCTTCTCCAATAAACTTTCCTTTTGATTCTAGTGTGTGTTAAATTTCTACACTCTACCAAAGAAACCTCTTCTCTCAATTCAGGGCTTGTTCTTCCCCCCACTTGGGGGAATTTATCTTGTTCTGCATCACAGGATGCAGTTATAGACCCATCTCTAACATTCACTAGCTTTGTGATCTTGTTTAAGGCTAGGTCTAAATTTCCTGAGCTCTAAAATAAAGTCATTGGACTAAAGTGATTTCCTTTTAGCTCTCACAACCTATTCTACTATAAATATCCACATGTCTTCTGGAAAGCTGACTAACATATGTTCTATAGAGCTAAGAAGTGCAGCTTTAAAGTTCACACATGCCAACACTATGGAAGCAATGAGACACTTGGAAGAGAGTCCAGGCTGGCTTCAGACACCAGCTCCCTTCCAAGAGCTCTGGGCTGTGAGCAAGTGTGTGTGTGTCATGTTTGCCATCTATAAACCCTGAGGCAGTCCATCATGGTGATGAAGCCCTTAGGATTTAGGATTTATAATCAGTTTAGGCTCAAATCTTCATCCCTTTGCTGGTTTTACTTTGGCAAGACTGCCTCTGCACCATGTCTACCTCACAGTGTTACTTAGTTTCTATTGTGAGGCTCTATTCCACCAAGTGACAGACACTACTGCCAATTCAGTGCTAAATGCGTCCCCTCTGCCACCACACATATACAGCAAACTGCCTTTCTCATGGATGCTTTTCTTCCTTTATATTTTAGAGAGTTTACCTAATGACAAATGAGAGGAGATGGACAGATATGGGCTCTTGGTATCCACTGAGCAGCCATCATCCTGTCTGACCCTTGGTCTTCTAACCACGCAACCTGGAGGATCACCCTTGGTTTCTGTCTGCAGATCTATCAGGACTAGACATTCTTGGTTCTTCGCCTCTCTATTATACTGCAAAAGGCCCTGCCTGCCAAAAGACACTACACAACCACTTCTTCCCTGGAGCCTTTCTGCCTCCCTGGGGCTGTACCCTCAAAACAACTCTGGTCCTCTTTCCAGGGGTCAACTTTGGGGACTATAAACAGGAAGCTTTCTCAGACTCCTCTTAAGACAGGACATTACTTGTAAAATTCTTAATCTTTTAGCAGGAAATAAAATGGGACATCTCTTGCAGAGTTAATCTTTTTAGTAAACCTAGTTTTCTTCCCTCCTTTCTTTAGGAAAAAGCCCCCCCCCCCAAATCCTTATAATTGTCCTGACTCAGATCCTCTGGCTATTGATAAGGATCATCAGCCCATTGTTAAGCAGAAATGCTGTTAAGCCAGGCAGGGACCTTAGAGTCTGGGAGGTGTGTGTGTGTGGGGGGGGTGTACTTTAAGCCCAAGGTCTTTCTTTTTACTCTAAGAAATATATTAACCCTTTTCCTTTTACTCACTTAATAGGCAAACCAATAATAGAAATTAATAGATGTATTATTCAAATAATGAGTTTGTATTTTCTTTTCCTTGTCTAGGGACTGAGGTGGCACTTCAGCAGGAAACCCAAGACCCCAACCTGACTGAGGCAGAAAGGGAAAGAGCTCCAGGAAACCCCCATAGGCAGGAATTAAGGCCATTCTCTGCAGGAAGCAGATAGGGAAGAAGAGACCTCTCCTCATTCAACACCCATACTAATAAGAAGGGGATTCATGCTCTTAGAAAAGAAGTAGGCAAGAAAGTTAGGGAGTGTCCAGTCTGCCCACAAAGGCACTGAGGTCATCCTATCTTGGAAGGAGTCCGCCCTAATCCGCCCACAATTAAGCCAGAAGGCATTTTTTAACTCACACAAAGAAACCAGTAGGCAGATTTAGGTACCAGTTTAAACCAGCCATTTGCACCTGCACAATGAAGACCCCAAGAACCTTCAACTCACCTGGGTCTCATTATATCATCATTATATGATACATATTCCCAGAAGTCCATTAATATCATTATAACAGACTGAATTCTGGGAACAAACATGCGCAGAAAGCAAAATGATGAATCACTGAGTCCCGTCAATCTTAGTTGTCAATCAAGAAAGCCACAACCACCACCCACAGCAAAAAGGGATAAAAACTCTGAAGTCTTTGTTACCAGGCCTTTTGAGCCATGCTTCTCTTGCTCAGGCCTGCTTCCACATCTGGAAATGTACTTTCCCTTCTAATAAAACTTGCCTTTTCTACTGTATTTCAGTGTCTTCTCAATTCTTTCTTCGAGACATCAAGAACCTGGACAACATGCTGGGAGAGGACCCCACTCTCTGGTAATACTATCTGTCCTCTGGCCAGGAGCATTTTTACCTAAGCCTTAGGACAGGGAATCCTATTTACTAAATACACATGTTCTTTCCCTGATCATTTTCCCATGACTTTGTTTTTTTTACCTAAGCCAGAATTTTTAATAGCTTTCCTTTTTCATCTCTCTTCTCCTCCTTGAACAACTAAATAAAATACTATGGCTCTCTGAATCTGATGAAGGCCAAAAGACACAAGGAAATATGGAAAGAAATGTCAATTAAACCAACAATACCATATAAACATTTAAAAAGCAATCTATGTAAAACAGGATTGTACCTCATCCACTACACACTGAACAAACAGCTGTGATTATTAATATTGCTCTACAATGTTATTTTGAAGATTATAACATGCAAAATATCTGATATATAATATGCATTCAATAAGTGCAATCCATTGTATTGAAAAATGCTTTGGAGATTAAAGACTAATTGTTTTCAAATGAGAAAAGTGAAAAGAATTTAAAAAGCTTTGAGAATTTATCTTTCCAATTGCCCATTTTTACCACCTATAAATCACATCCTATGGTAACTCAAATGATAACACTTAGATGTCCCTGTGTTAAGGGTGGAAAATTTTCAAGTGAGCCAACTAGCTAAGTCAGCTACAGGGAAGAAACATCTTTAGATACCAGAAGTTGTCCTACTTGCTTGAGTGTGGTTTTAGGAGATGTATAAGATATGAAAATGGCCTATGTCTGCTTCTATAATCTGCTCACTTACTAACCAGAATGTGGTACTAGGTGATGTATTGTGCTAATGGCCAACTTCTGCTTCTGTAATCTGCTTGCCTGTTTGGATGTAGTTTTAAGCTTTATAAACTGCCTCTTTTGGGGAATGTAAGGGTGAAGACTTCCCAGTAAATCAGTAACAAGGAGGTGATACCTCTAGGCACTACAGCCCCCAGGAGGAGGCGCAACATTCCAGGATACAGATAACAAGACAGTCTACCAGGCTGTTTGATCTAGCAATTCCCCGGATACATTATCTTTATAAAGGACATTAACGGCTAACTTCTGCTTTTTGTAACTTTATTACTTGCTTTGTTCTAGGATGTAGTGAGAGGCTTTATAACTGCCTCTCTCTAAAACCCCGGCACTGATCTCTAACCCTGCGTGGTAGAGAGCCAGTCCCCGGCAGGCTAATAAAGGCTCATAGTTAACCTCAATTGGCTCTGTGGATCTTAGATTCAGCCACACCACAACACCTGACCTTCATATTCTAGATTTTATAAGCAAAAATAACCACTAAGCATTTAGAACACACAATATTAAATCATCAATACATTGGATCAAATGGAATTATTTGCTTTGTCTAAATCTAATGGCAGGAAAACAGGAAAAGTAAAATCATAGATTGGGCTGCTGTGGGGGCAAATTCAGAGACCCAGGTTTCTAGGCATATTCCTGAAAAGTATGGAAATAAAGCCGACTTTTCAGATATCTGTTGGCTCTTACTGCTGCTTTAGTAAATAGTATTGTTGTGGCACAACTGAATCTAAGACCCACAGAGCCAATTGAGGTTAATTATTAGCCTTTATTAGCCTGCCGGGGACTGGCTCTCTACCACGCAGGGTTAGAGATCAGTGCTGGGTTAGAGATCAGTGCCGGGGTTCTAGAGAGAGGCAGTTAGTTATAAAGCCTCTCACTACATCCTAGAACAAAGGAAATTAATTAAAGCTAGGAAATAAGATTGGAATGAATATAGAAAAATTACTGTTTCTACATATGTAAAAAGAGTAAATATGCTAAATGAATTAAGTTTTAAGGTTAACACTGTACCAACCCAAATCCCAATGAATATGTAACTGGACCAAGTGATTCTAAAGTTCATTATAAAAAATAAATTTAGGGCTACATTTTTTGACACAGAAAGAAGAGTAATAAATAAGATACTTCCTTCGCCATGTAGTAAAATGAATTATAATGTTGCAATAATTAAAATAAGATTGTTATCCCAATAAACTTTAAAAACAAAAAAAGGATTGTACTGGTTCATGAACAGAAAGACAGATAATAGGGAAGTACAGCCTGAGGCGGATCCTAGCATATTGTAAGTATAATGCAAATGTATGTAAATGTTAAATAGTATTAAGGAAATTAGTGCTGTTCTTGAGCGAAAACCATGTTAGATTGTCTATATATCACATAACGAAATTAATTCCAGATGCATGTAAAAAATCAAATCATAGAAATATTATTTTGTTAATCTGGGAACAGGTCCTTTTCCTGGTTTAGATTAGATGAGTTAGAAGCAGTTGCGTAAGTGACTTAATTCAAACTCTTGATTTTTTTTTTGATAGTAAAACCTGAAGGTATGAAGTGATAAAATGTATTATATAACTTTGGAGAACAACTTCTTCAAAAAAGTGGTAGGCACTCTCCTTTATGACATGGTTTTCTGGTATGAACTAAACATGTTTTTTGCTGATTTGGGGATCCATTTTATGTTTACCTGTCCATGAAAAGTGACCCTGCCCACATATTCTCCCATCTACCCACATACAGAGCCTTCTCATAATCAAAATATGAAGGTGACAAACCTAGGAGAGTACACTTAGTTTGTCCACTGAAATGGTGAGTACGCAGTGGAGTAGATTAGGTATGTACCTGTTCAGCCTGTTTTTTAAATCATTGTTTCTACTCATCCAATACCTACTTTAAATACGACACATAGAATTTCTAAAGCTTGTCAGAGACTAAGAAATAATCATCCAAAGAATTGCCTTAATAAGAATATTCAGATAACCAATTGTTCTAGAAACTCAATTCTATGCTTAGCTCAAGTCAAGCCTTGAAAAAGCTATTTTCTGGGATTCCAAAACTTTGGAAGTTTGAAGGATCTGCCTTTATTGAATTGTATTTCAACATTATTTTCAGTCTATACTGTACCTCATGAAACTAGCCACTTTACTTCTAGGGATAACATGAATTATCCCATTACAAAATCCTTATTAAGTCCCCCAGAAGAAATGTCCCGAGGTCTTGGCACCAAGACAATGGTACATTTCTGGATTTTGTTTTACCTTGTTTAGCCATGCAGGTTCTTTCCAACGAAAAGAAAGTTCAGTGTTCAATTTGCTGTCTAATTCTAGTAAGTATTCTGTCATGCATTATTTTAGGTATTATTTTATGCACTGATTTTTCCATTTAACCATAATTCTCTTATCTCTGTGTGTTTTAAAAGCTATTATTTATTTTTGAATGGGGTAGGATACAAAATAGCAAACCTTCTGTTCAAGGTAGACAAAGGATTGGGGGAAGAAAGAAATATGAAATTAACTGCTTTAAGTTAAAGAGGCCATTGCTATAAAGAGAAAATGATAAGATATAAAATAAAATAAATTAAAAGGATATTGAGAAAATGCAAAGGCAACATCGTTAGCGCATTTTCTGTGTACTACTGAACTGATTCACATGTCCTTTTAAAAGTCTCTCTTCCAAAACAATAAATTATAAATCTCATGAGCCATTTAAGGAATTCTGAATGTCATTTTGATTTAATGTAAAATGTCCAACCAAGTAAATTAACATGCACCACATAAATTTCACCAAAGGTAATTTTAGTTTGCTAAAACAACAAAAGAAAAAACAGAACAAAACTTTTCTTACTGCAACAATCACCAACTTAAAAAACACTAACCAGAATTCAAATAATAACCTATTTCCAGGTATTACTTAAACAAATGTATTTCCTTAAGTATTTTTATATAAGAAAAAACAGTGGCAAACAAAAGCACAGCCAAACACATAACTCTTGATATGAATTTAAAATTGTATTATTGTTCTGTCCTGAAAACCTAATATTTACTTAAAACCTTATATTAGAAACAGACATATAAATCCACTGAGCCTCCGCATAAACATTTTCAGACTTTACTCCTGACATATCCACACTAAAACTGCTCATAAAGAATGTTTCAAGCTATACTGATTTTAAAACAAGCACAAAACATTAAAAACAAAGAATCTTCCTTTCTTTCAGGAGAAATGTTTTATGTTAAGTTATCCTATTTAAACATCTCTGGTGTCAATTCTGGGTGAACCAGGAGGGTCGCTTCCGGTCTCGTTCAATGATCCTCTTGCCTTGATCTTGTTTAGACGGTGTTTCTCCCGTGTACAGCACCACAGTCTCTATGGTAGGAGCCTTAAAAGGACCCCCTTCTTGTTTTCCTATCTGTCTTCTGATTTCTGCAGTCTCCTTACACACCTTCTCATAGCAATAGGCACAAAGGACATGTTTCTGTTTCAGGTGACCACATTCAGGACAAACGTCTAGGTTGTTCTTTAAAAAAAGAAAAAAAAATTAACAAGAGGCAAAATAATGAACAAATAATTACTGACAGGAGCTTATATTTGAATTTTCTTGGAATAATCATGCTGTACGAGGTCATATACCATCTAGTTCAACCTCACTTTAAATACATTACGAGTTGGCTCCCCCGATTTATCACAGTATAATTCAAATTCCTATATATGAAGTACAGTTGATAGTGTAATTTTTCTTTTTACATAAGAACATTGATTATTCCTTAATCTAAAACTTACCTGTTTTGTTATAATTTGAGAATATTTTGATGAGTTTTTATACATCTTTCCAACTATAATGAGAATTATGCCCTTTTAAAGAAAGTCTTTCTGATGTGTTTAAAAGTAGACTTGAAATATAAAGAAAAACAGGAATGACGTCAACAGCATGGTGGCATAAAGGGACCTCCAGGTCTCTCCCCGTGAAGTTTACAAGTTGGACAGCCATAACTCAACAAAGGATTCCCTTCTCAATACACAAACACATCTGAGAGATCCTCTAATTGAAACGTCTGAATGTGGGTATATCTGAGTGAACAGGGGAAGAGCAAAGAAGGACGAACAGAAACTGGTGCCACAGATGCAGCTCCGAGCTCACAACAGCTCCAAGAAACTTGGTAGCAGTGGAAATGTCAGGGTACAGAGAGCACACTCTGCAGGCTTAAGGAACAGGGAGATAAAATCACCATTCCTGCCTGAGTGGCCAGCACACAGTGTAGCTAACCTCTGAAGCAGAAATGGAACACAAAGGTATGACAGCTGTGATCTAACAGCAGCCATTCATTACCAGACAGAAAACAAAGCCACAGATGCACAGTCACTTCCTTTCACCTTCCCGGATCTGGAGATGGCAATGGCCCCAAGCAGAGATGTAGCAGTGGAGGTATCAGGTAACAGGGCACACTCTCCCCACAACCCTGAGAACTGGGCAGGCAGGAACATTTCTCCCTGAAGGGCAGGCACACACTGCAGCTCTACCTAGTCACCAAAGTGGAGATATAGAAGTGTGGCAGCTGAGGTCTGTGAACTGCCATTACTGGAAGAAAAAACAAGGCCATGAATGTACTTACCAGTCTCCCTTTGTTTTGTTTTGTTTCGTTTTGTGGCAAAATATTTATTGCTGCCATCTCCATGGTAGACCACTGTGGTCTGGAGCTGGTGTTTCACAGCATCTTCTGAAAAAGGGTGATAGCCTCGTCCATCTTCCTGAGCTCACTCCTGTTTGTCAGAGCTTGGCTTCATTTGCCTCCTAGACTTTGAGGGGCACCTTGACTGGGGAGCTTATGGCAGAGCTCACCACGTTTGGCCCCTACCCAATGCAGTGGATACTGGTTGAGGCATCAGGGACACTTGAGATAGCACAACACTGCTGGCATTATCTAGTTAGAGGAGATGGCACAGGAATCTCACAGGCCTGAAGTCCCCAAACCCACCATATTCCCACAGAGATGGTGCCCTGAGACTGAGGTAATGTGGTCAGAGAGAGGACACCCACATTCCCAGGGAATACAGCGCATAGTCTATGGAGGCAAAACTGCCCGAAAGAGATCCCAAAAGCCCCAGCAGTGCAAGTAAGAGAAAATAAAGACTTGCATTTCAGAGCCACCTACTGAAAAACAAAAAAGTTGGACCTCTACTTATTAACCTACTAAATAGTAAAGTGTCAAAAACTTAAAAAAAAAAAAAAAAAAGAACATTTCATTTCCATAAATGCCAAAGAAGAGAAATAATCCATCAATTACCACGAATAATTAAGGTAATGAGGTAGCTCAGAAAAAAAATTAAAAATCTCCAGAAAATAAATTTAAAGACATGGAAATAATTTAAATGACAGAGAATTAAAGATTGCATATCTGAAAAAACTCAGTGAGATACAAGAAAACTCATAAAGGCAGTTTAATTAACACAGAAATAAAATCTACAAACAAAAGGAGTACTTTACCAAGGACTACAACTATAAAAAAGAACCAAATGTAAATTCTGGAGCTGAAGAACTCAGTGAGATTAAGAATGAACTAGCGAGCCTAGGGAATAAAGACCAGGTAGAGGAAAGAATCAGTGACACTGAAGACAGAAATCTAGAAATGACTCAGCTGTGAAAAGAGAATGGAGAAAAAAAATAAAAAGAACTCTACAAGAACTATCTGACTCCATTAGAAAGAGCAATATAAGAATAATGGGTATAACAAAAGGAGGAGAGGGAGAAGGGAACAGAGAGTCTATTCAAACAAATAATCATCAGAACTTCCCAAGTCTATGGAAAAAATTGTATCCACAAATCCAAGAAGCTAACAGATACCTAATTATCTCAATCCAAAAAGGCCTCATCCAAGGTATATTATATTAAAGCTGACAGAAATTAATGACAATGAAAGAATTCTCAAGGCAGTCAGGAAAAAAGATAGTAATTATAAAGGAAACCCCATTAGATTATCATTGGATTTTTTAGCAGAAACCCTACAATACAGGAGAGAGTGAAATCACATTCAAAATATTGAAAGAGAGAAATCACCAGTCAAGTTATCTTTTAGATACGAAAGAGAAATAAAAGCTTTTCCAGATATACAGAAGCTGAGGGACTTTATGACCACAAGACATAAAGACAAAAGGATATCTAACTATAAGATGACTAACAGACAGAAGCAGGAAATTGCAGCTCTTGTTCAGAATAGTGTATTAAACATTTAAATATAACATAAAGATTAAAGGAGTTACAAACATTAAAAAAAAAAAGATGATAGCTACTGCAATGTGAAAATGCATACACAGTACAAAAAGGGTAATTTGTGACAACAAAACATAAATGGGTAGGGGGTAAAGGACTGAGCTTGTACAGGTAAATGGAGATAAGATGTAAAGAAAAAAGATTATTATACATATAAAACTTTTACATTAATGATAACCACATACAAATCTAGAACTGAGACACATAACATAAAAAAGAGGAAATAGAAGGGGGAAAAACATAGAATACTACCAAACTAAGACACAAACAAAAGGGAAAAGAAAAAATGGAGACACAGAGCTATCAGAAAACAAAAGAGAAAATGCCTACAAGAAATCCTCATACATCTATAATCACCTTAAATGTAAATGGACTGAAATCATCAATACAAAGGTACAGAGTAGCAGGATGGATTAAAAAATAAAACCTAACCATATGCTACTTTCAGGAGACACATCTCAGCTGCAAAGATGACTACAGATTCAAAGTGAAGGGTTGGAAAATGATACTCCAAGCAAATGACATACAGAGAAAAGTGAATATAGCCATACTCGTATCAGACAAAATAGATTTCAAGATAAAAAAGGCAACAAGAAACATATATAGACATTTTATAATGAGAAAGATGATATAAAATCAAGAACACATAACACTTATCAATATATATGTATCTAATCAGGGAACATCAAAATATATAAAGCAACTACTAACTGAATGAAAGGGAGAAACCCACAAAAACACTTATAATAGGGAACTAAAATAACCTACTGACAGTTATGGATAGATCATCCAAACAGAAAAACAGGGAAATATCAGCTTTAACTGACACATTAGACTAAACAAACATAATCGGTATTTAAAGAGCTTTTCATCCCAGATCACCAAATTATACATTATTCTCTAGTGCATATGGAACATTCTCAAGAATAGAACATATATTGGGACATAAAACTAGCCTCAACAAATTTAAGATTGAAATTATGCCAAGCATCATCTCTGACCACAATGCTTTGAAATTAGAAATCAACTGCAAAAAGAAAGTGGAAAAAAAATCACAAATATGTGGAGATTAAACAACATGCTACTAATGAATGACTGGGTCAAAGGAAAAATAAATGGAAATATCAAAAGATATACAGAGATAAATGAGAAAGACAATATGACATCGAAATTTGGGTGATGCAACAAAAGTGGTAATAAGAGGGAAGTTTATAGCATTACAGTCCTGCTTTCGGAAAAAAGAAAAATCTAAAACAAAAGACCTAATATTTCACCTAAAAGAACTAGAAAAAGAACAAAACCTAAAGTCAGTAGAAAGGAGGAAATGATAAAAATTAGAATGAAACAAAATATAGAAAACGACAACAGAAAAAAAATTAATGAAACAAAGATCTTTGAAAAGATTAATAAAACTGACAAACCTCTGGCTAGACTAAGGGAAAAAAAAGGCTCAAATAAACATCAGAAATAAAAGAGGTGAAGTTACAAAGGATGCCACAGAAACATAAACAACTATACGAGAATAGTATAGACTATACAGTAACAGTTCCTAGAAATATATAACCTTCCTAGATTGACTTGTGAAGAACTGGAAAACCTAAATAGATGATCAACAGTAAAGAAAGTGAAACAATCATCAAAAACCTAACAGTCCAGGACCAGACGGCTTCACTAATGAATTCAACCAAATATTCAAAGATGATTTAATACCTGTCCTTCTCAAACTCTTCCAAAAAACTGGAAACGAGGCAATACTTCCTAACTTATTTTATGAAGCCAACATTATTTTTATATTGAAACCCGGCAAGAATAACACACACACAAAAATTACAGACCAATAACTCTGATGAATACAGATGCAAAAATCCTAAACAAAATTCTAGCAAATTGAATACATTAAAAAGATTATGTCATGATCAAGTGGGGTTCATTCAAGGGGCACAAGGATGGTTCAACATATAGATCAGCAAACAGATCAATGTGATATACCACATTAACAAAATAAAAAATAAAAATCATATGATCACAGCAATAGACGCAGAGAAAATATTTGACAAGATACAACATCCATTTATGATTAAAACACTCAATAAAATGGATATAGAAGAAAAGTTCTCAACATAATCAGACACACTATACGACAAATCCTCAGCTAATGTCATATTTGATGGTGAAAAACTGAGCTTTTCCTCTAAGATCATAAACAAGTGTGCCCACTGGCACCACTGTTATTCAACACAGTACTGGAAGTCTTAGCAAGAACAATAAGTCAAGAGAAAGAATTAAAAGGCATCCAAATTAGGAATGAAGAAATAAAATTGTAACTTTCTGCAGATGACATCATTTTTTATAAAGGAAACCCTACAGATGCCACTAAAAAACCATTAGAAACAATAAACAAATGCAATTAAATTGCAGGTTACAAACTCAATGTACAAAAATCCACTGTACTAATACTAACAATGACATTTCAGAAAAAAAAATGGGGAAAAAAATTGCACTTGCAATTTCAACACAAAAAAAAAATACCTAGGAACAAACTTAATAAAACATATGAAGGACCTATACACTGAAAACTACAAGACATTGTTTTAAAAAAATTGAAGAAGAAAGCAAGCAGTGGAAGGCTATTCCATGTTAATGGACTGGAAGAATCGACATAGTTAAAATGCTGTATTACCCAAAGCAACATACAGATTTAACACAAACTCCATTAAAATCACAATGGCATTTTTCAAAGAAATAGAACAAAATATCATCAAATTTGTATGAACCACAAAAGAGCCAAAACAGCCAAAGCAATATAAAAGGGAAAGAAAAAAGCTCAAGGTATCACACTGTCTGACTTAAAATTACACAACAAAGCTACCATACCATAACAGTATGGTACTGGCAGAAAAACAGACACATAGACCAATACAACAGAACTGAGAATCAGAAATAAACCCACGTGTATATGTAACAGTGATTGTTGTGGTTTTACTGTAGTCTTATGATTGTAATCATTTTATCTTTTTCCTTTTTCTCCTTAAAAATCTCACTCCCATATTTTATGTACACAAAAATGTCTTAACTAATGTATAACAGTTTGCTTGATTGAGAACCCTAGAAAGAGACTTCACAGGAAGCTGTTTGGTTCCCAGATTGTTTGGAGCCAGAAGACTGACTGCAAAATCCTCCCCAAACTTTCATTTGACCAGGTGGCATGAGAAACAAGCCAAGGCCAGGAGACCTTCTCCCTTCCCTCCTAGATACAGCCTTGGAATTTCAACCTTGCCCCTTACTCAACCTTCTCCCTACAGCCTTAAAATTTCCCCACCCCTTATTCAGCCCTCTCCTTATAATAAACCCTGCCTGCACCGAAGTGGCAAGATGGCCTTTGTGACAGCAGTCCACTGTCTTCTCAGGGTGCTGGTTCTTGAATAAACCTACTTTCCTTTTACCAACCTCTTATCTCTCGAGTATTGGCTTACAAGCACCAAGGAGCCCGACCTGAGTTCAGCAACATAAATGGACAACTAATTTCCAACAAAGGAGCCCAAAACATACAATTGAGAAAAGAAAGCCTCTTCAATAAATGGTGCTGGGAAAATTGGAAAGCCACATGCAAAAGAATGAAACTAGACTACTATTGGACACCATTTACAAAAAATAATTCAAAATGGATAGGAGACCTAAATATAAGACCTGAAACAATAAAATACATAAAAAAAAATAGGTACTAAACTTATGGACCTTGGTCTCAGAGGGGATTTTATGAATTTGACCTCAGAAACAAGGGAAGTAAAAGCAAAAATAAATGAATGGTACTATATCAAACTAAGAAGCTTCTGCACAGCAAAAGAAACCATCGACAAAACAAAAAGGCAACCAAGTGAATGAGAGAAGATATTTGCAAACAATACCTTCAATGAGGGAATAATATCTAAAATATATTAAAAAAAAAAAAAAACTCATACAACTCAACAACAAAACAAACAATCTAATTAAGAAATGGGCAGAGGACCTCAACAGACTTCCAAGACATACGAATGGCCAACAGATATATGAAAAGACACTCAACTTCATTAGTTATGAAAACTATAAATAAGACTATAATAAGATAGTACCTCACCCTTTTAGAATGGCTATCATCAACAAGACAAGAAATAACAAGTGCTGAGAGTGGTGGAAAAAAAGGAACCCTCATACACTGGTGGTAGTTATGTAAATTGGTATAGCCAGGATGAGAAACAGTATGGAGGTTCCTCAAAAAATTAAGAATAGAGCTACCATATGACCCTCTTCTGGGTATCTACCCCAAAATTTTGAAAATATTTATTCATAAAGATATATGTAGCCCTTTATTTACTGCAGAATTATTCACAGTGGCCAACATATGGAAACAACTTAAATGTCCTTTGACGGATGATTGGATAAACATGTGTGTGCACGTGTGTGTGATACACACACACAATTTCACAAAATGGAATACTACTCAGCCTTAAGATGAAATACTGCCATTTGCAATAATATCGGTAGATCTTGAAAATATCGTGTTAAGCAAAATCACACAGAAAAGACAAGAACCATATGATTTCACTCATATGCAGGATATAAAACAGAAAGTAACAAACGAACAAACAAACAAAAAACTTAGAGACATAGACAACAATATGGTTATTACCAACCGGGAAGGGGGTGAGGTAAAGTAAGTAGAGGAGGATAAAGGGGGTCAAATATATGGTGATGGAAGGAAACTTGACTTTTGAGTTGTGAACGCACAATGCAATATACAGATGATGTACTATGGATTGTACAGTTGAAACTTATATAATCTTATTAACCATTCACCCTGATAAATTTAATAAAACTTAAAAAACATATAAAGAAATAGTAAACAGTAGCATCAAGGAAACTGAAATACTTCTTAAGATTAATATACATACATTTGTGAAGCAAACGAGAAAAACGATTTCATTGTCTGAAAAAACAAAGAACCTTGCAAATTACTTGCTTTACCAATTTTTCATTTTACTCTGCTACACTGGAAACTGGATTGCACGCCCAAGTGGAGGAACAGAAAAGATACCCACAGTCAGTGGGTACTCTTTTCCTGACAAAGTACCCAACATAATATACTATACGTAGCAGAAAATTCAATAAAGAAAATGAATGCACAGGATAAGAGCTATTCTTTTCTCTCAGAATCAATGCAGTCAGGGAGATCATGTAATAGACCTGTAAAACATCATTCCTAAAATCTTAAATTATCTCATCAAACTGTATGAACTACTCCTGTTTTAATTAATGAAGTATTTTTCAGGTCCAGATATTAAGTCTGGTCCCAACTATGACAGTAATACTTCTTGGTTTAAGTTCAGGATTTGGTTTAATACTGAAGGTAAAAGCTTATCAAAGTAAGTTCTCTTTTCTGGAGTTTCATGGGCATCGCACTGCTACTGTGGAATGCTACGGATTAAACAGTAGTTCAAATCACAGCTGTTAAAGCTATAAATTAAAAGTTCAAAGGCAATAAACACTATACTTTTTCTTGCTAGATCAATGAAGAGAGTGCATCCATGTATCCAATGCAGAGAGCGGATATATGGAATTGTCTGAGGATAAGAACATACAAAAAAAGTTTCAAGGGAAAAATTTGAGCTCAAGAATTAGACTCCCAGAGCTCAAATCCTGGCTCTACCATTTAATAGTTTGTGACCACAGGCAAATTCTTTTTGCCTCAGTTTCCTCATCCTAAAACTGAGCAAAGCAATGTTTACTTTGGAGGGCTGTTGTGAGGTTTGATGAGGTAATTCACATAAAGTACTTAGAAACATCATAGGTACTTAATAGATGTTAGCTATTTTTATCTAAGAATTTTCCTTCACAATGAAGAATAAATATGTAAATGCCAGTAAAACCCAAGATCCAATATACCTACTGCTTTTAATTTTAATTTTAGGTTCTGCCACAATTAAGATTTTACCCATACATGGTTTAAAATCACACAGCACAGGACTGGCACAGCTCACAATTAAAGTCATATAGGCTCTTCACAACCTGGTTCTCTGTGTAGACACCAAACTTCATACTTGACTGTGTTCCTACTATTGGGGCTACAGGACAGTAGACATATATACATACATTTATACATACATACATACATACCGAGAATATTGTATTTTATTTAGACCAAAAGAAAGTAGACATATAAAATCTGAGAATAATTTACCCATAGGTTACGTGAACATACCAAGAGAATATGCAGTGGTAGTCATGAGAAAAACACACAAAAATCAACATGTTTACCTTAACTTTGATAAGCTTCTGAGGGTTTCTTCTCCTACATCGATTAACTTCAATGCTGCGTCTGTTTTTGGGAGCTGCCATCCAAAAGATATTATCCAAAAGGCTGGATGTCTCCTTACTTTCATTAGAATCATTTGCTGGTTCTGTAAATATAGCTGGACCTTGGACTGTTAATGCTGGTCCTACAAAATAAAACATGGAGATTCAGAATCAGTTTCTAACTTCTAAATGACTTTACAAATATCATCTCCTTAACAATCAATGATATGAAAACAGACATCTTTATAATTTAGATTACATTTAACAGAACTTTAATAGGAAAACTTAGCTATTAAAATATACTAAAGCTCATATATAAAGCAATTTTAAAGACACATAGAATTTTTTCTTAGAGACACCTGCTGAAATCAATCAGTGAAACTCTACCAAGAGTTTCTCACCTTATGAAAAACAGAACTCAGGGGTTTAGTAGTAAACATGAATAAAAGTCAGAGAGGCACCTAATTTAAACAAAACAAACAAACAAACCCACTGGACTCTCCACATCCAGTTGGTGGGCAGTATATCTAATTACTTTACAAGTAAATCTAAGCTTGAGATACCCCAATGCACTTCTCACCTATAATGAGATACCTACCTACTGGCCATTTTTTTTACTATATTCAAACTGAATTAGCTGCTTTGTCATATAACCTGGCAGGCGGTTTATGTCATTTAGTTCTCCATAACATTTAATCTTGAGTCCTGTCTGTTCTCTAATAAAAAGAACTAGCTCACTGCACTATGTTATTGTGCTGGCTGGAAAATTACTGTTTGGCTATTGCCCATGGGAACATAACGCTCTAACAATAAGCTTTCTGCTTCTGTATCCCCCGCCTGCACAACCGACCTGTGGGACGACAGTTAGTAAAAAGAAGAAAAATAGACTTGTGTGTTCAAATAGGATGAAGAATAGGGGTTTAGGGCTTAAAAACCCTGTACCTCTGCATTTCGGGGCTGCTTGATTTGGAGTCTGCATACTCCTGGCAGACTCAGCTGGCTGAATAAAGAGTGTGTTTCCCTATAACTCACTGATTTCTGGTGGCCTGTGCGTCTATCAGGGGCTGGTGGCTACATTTGGAAGCCCCAGAGAGATCTCAGGGAGTGGCCCTGAGTTCTAAGACCAGGCCAACCTCCAAAGCGGTTGCTGTCCCCGTTATGGACTCAAAGGCGTGGCCACCCTGAAACGTTCCAGGACACTTGAATACCGTGATGGGGTCAATGCAATCAAGGACACAACCTTTAGGACACACTTTGTTCCTGATCCCGCTGGGAATCTCCGAGGCTTCAATGTCTGGTTAAAAAGGTACCTTTCTGTTTCTGTTGACCAGTCGTTGGGGGTCCGTGGAGAGACTGGACACAGTCATATCTCCCAGACTGTGGCCAGGCCGTGGGACGCCGCCTCCTGTGCCCTGTTATCTGGTTTTGTCTATTGTCTTTAGTCTTGTCTAGGTTGTAGGTGGCGGACCTCTCCGGGTCCACCTACACCCCAGTAATTGTTCTCGTCTGAGTGTCTGTCTTGTGTTTTCCGTGCAAGCGATAGGGGGAGGCCCGAGTTCACAGAAGACACCCTTGGGGTGTCTCCTGCGACATTTCAAAGGGTTTGTAGAGGGAGCTGACTATGGCATAAAGTTTTCTCTGGGCAGACTAAGAACACTGTGTGAAGGTGAGTGGCCGTCTTTTGGTGTAAACTGGCCTCCGGAGGGTTCCTTTGACACAGGTTTAGTGAAAAATGTTTGGAAGATTGTCATGGGAGACCCAGGACATCCCAATTAGTTTCCCTACATCAATCAATGGTTAAACCTAGTTCAGAACCCCCCTCCTTGGCTCTGCCGGTGTGCCTTTTCTCTAGGGGCATGAGTCTTAGTTGTGGGCACCCGAAACATACGGCAACCAAACCTCCAAGACAGCCCAGTCCCTCAGTCCTCCAATCTCCACCGGAGGACAGTGACCTTCCCCCACCGTATAATCCAGGACAACAGAAGCCAAATAGCACCGCCTCACCTCCTCGGATGTGGACAGGTAACCCCTGCGGGCCTCCTGCTCCCATTCCAGGCAGGGCACCAGCCGATACCACCACCCCGGCCATCCTCCCCTTGCGAGAAGCACCACCCCAGGGACATCACACAGACAGGCCCTTTATGGTTTATGTGCCTTTCTTGACTAGTGACCTATACAACTGGAAGGCACAGAATCTGCCTTTCTCTGAGAAACCCCAGGCATTAACGGGACTCTTAGAAAGCATCTTTCAGACTCACCGCCCCACCTGGGATGATTGCCAACAGTTTTTAATTACCCTCTTCACCTCAGAAGAACATGGATACATTCGGCCATTGAGGAAGCACGGGAACAGATTGAGAAGGAATTTCCCTCCACCTGCCCAGACTGGGGACACAATTCTCAGGCAGGGAGAACGGCATTAGATTAGCACCACCAGATTCTAATTGGGGGAATTAGGATGGCTGCTTGTCAGCCGACTAACCTTTCTAAGGTAAATGAAGTTATACAGGGACCTCAGAAATTCCCCAGAGTTTCCTGAACGACTATAGGAAGAATACCGGGTATACACCCCCATTGATCTTGAGGCCCCTGAGAACCAGCAGGCTATTAATGTAGCCTTTGCTACTTAGGCAGCCCGATATCCAGTGTAAATTACAAAAATTAGAAGGTTTTGCAGGGATGAACCTGTCCCAACTTGTCAAGACAGCCCAGAAGGTGTTCAACAACAGGGAGGCACCGGATGACCCCAAACGTATGGCTAAAATCCAAAGCTACTGTCATCAACCCAGCCAATCTGTAACCAGACCCAGACCCCGAGACCCCCGTTTATGACTGCATAGATTTCACTGACGCTGTGTGTTCCTCGCGGCCAGACCTCAAAGACTTCCCTCTGCCTGAGGCCGATAAAGTTCTGTTCACAGACAGGAGCAGCTTCATGCAGGAAGGAAGAAGGTACGCTGGGGCAGTGGTCGCAACTCTAACTGGCACCATCTGGTCACAAACTCTTCCCCATGTGACTTCTGCTCAAAAGGCCAAAGTCATCACCCTCGCTGAGGCACTAAGATGGGGAAAGGATAAGGCAGTCACAATATACACTGACAGTCAATACACCTTTGTCATTGCACATGTATATGGAGCCATGTAGAAGGAAAGAGGGCTTCTGACTTCAGCTGGGAAGGACATCAAAAACAAGGAGATCTTAGCCTTACTTGAAGCCATATAGATGCCTAAGGCTCTTGCTATTGTTCTTTGTAAAAGGCATCAAAAAGGGAATAGTCCTGAGGCTGAGGGAAACCACAAGCCAATGCAGAGGCAAGAACAGTGGCCACAAGGCCAGTGGGGCCCCCGCCACATCTACTGACTGTTGTCCCTTACCCAGAACTGCCTCCATCTCTGACCTATACGGCAGAAGAGAACATAAATTTTCAAGACAAGGGAGCCACTAGGAACCAACAGGGGTGGTGGACGACCCCAGATGGAAAAATCGGGCTCTCACACAGGCTGTTGGAAGGACTCCTCCACCAAATACACCAGATCACGTGCTTGGGGCAAACTAAGGTGCTCCAAGCTTTAGACCCCTACTTTCACTTGTTAGAAGGGAGAAGAACTGCAGAAGAGATTGCCTCACGATGCCTGGCTTGTGCCCAAGTTAATCCAAAGAACGGGAAGATAGAAGAACCTAGGCATAGGGAAAGAGGAACTTAACCGGGGGACCACTGGGAAGTCGATTTCACTGAGGTAACCCCGACTGTGGGGGGCTACAAATATTTACTTGTTTTTATAGACACCTTTTCAGGATGGGTAGAGGCCTTCCCTACCAGGATAGAGACTGCCTTAGTAGTTACTAAGAAACTACTACAAGAAATCTTCCCTTGATTTCCCTGGAACTTTAAGGATGGATAACCGCCAGCCTTCGTAGCAAAGATATCACAACAATTGGCTAGCTACCTAAATTTGCGATGAAAACTGTACTGCACCTACCAGCCCCAAAGTTCAATGAATCGGACCCTAAAGGAGACATTAGTCAAGGTAGGATTAAAAACTGGTGGGACCTGGGTAGAACTTCTCCTCTTCGCTCTTCTCCAAGCCAGGGGTACTCCGTATATTAATGGATTCACCCTATTTGACATTTTCTTTAGAAAACCCCCACATTTAGTACCTAGAATAGAAGATGAGAAAAAGGCAGAACTATGTAACCTTGTCCTACTTAAGTTTTTATAGGCCCTTCAAAGTGTACAGAAGGAGATTTAGTCCCGGGTTCGTGCTGCCCACTCAGCCCCGGGGGATGGACTTCCCCATCAGTTTCAGCCTGGGGACTGTGTGAATCCGGAAGTTCACTTCCAAAGGACTAGAACCCAAATAGAAAGAACCTTTCACTGTCTACCTGACAATGCCCACTGCAGTTAAAGTAGACGGCATCCCATGATGGATTCATCACTCCCACGTGAAGGCAGCACGAGAGAGGACAGCTCAGGAAGATAGGCCCTTAAGACTAAGACTCAAGCGTACATAAGTCTAACACTTTTGTTTCTTCCTTTTTTCTTCTTTAGCCCAGGCATTCGACCAGCCACAACCAGAACCAGAAGGAGCATTAATAACTTTGCGAACGACAATACACAAGGTCTTAAATAAGACCACCCCAGACATGGGACAAGATTGCTGGTTGTGCCTAAACCCAAAACTCCCTTACTACGTCGGGGTAGGAACTCCCCTAAACTTAACTGACCTTAGCAGGCTAGAACTTCAAGTCGATTCACTAACAGAAGTAGTCCTCCAAAATATAAAAGGTTTAGATTTATTATTCTTAAAATTAGATAGATTATATATGGCTATAGGTGAAACCTGTTGCTTCTATGCCAATAACTCTGGAATAATT
>CM053514.1:43601657-43646113 GCA_028627145.1 Eidolon dupreanum | reverse complement strand
CCCCCCCCCCCCCGCCGCCTGCACAAACGACCTGTGGGACCACAGTTAGTAAAAAGAAGAAAAATAGACGTGTGTTCAAACAGGACGAATAGGGGTTCAGGGCCTAAAAACCCTGTACCTCTACATTTCGGGGCTGCTTGATTTGGGGTCTGCGTACCCCTGGCAGACTCAGCTGGCTGAATAAAGAGTATTTCCTATAACTCACTTATTTCTGGTGGTCCGTGTGTCTATTGGGGGCTGGCAACTGAAACATTATTAATTTATGTGACCATCAACGTTTCACTTTTGTTTTTCCAAGTTGTTTATAAAATCAGTGATCCCTTACTTTGCCCTTGCTATTTCTCAGACTTACACTACTGCTTTTGCTTTTAGCAACTCTTAAAAATATACAAAGCTGTGTAACACTTAACAACTAGTATTCCTTTTCAATATACCTAAAAGTATTTCTAAACATAGCCAGCCCAGTGGTTAATAGCACAGGCTCAGGAACGCCTCAGGGCCTTTCTTAGACTACTTCAGTTGAAAAGTGGAGAAATCTGATGGGATTGTTGTGGACGTTATCTCAGGAAGCACAGGCAGGCTTTAGCACATAGTGGGCTCTCTGTTCACAGTGCCTGGGTATTATTGCCAATGACAATTTTAAGATCCAAGGCAATTCCAATTAAAATTAGTTCCAGGGGAAAAAGAGGGATCAGGATTCAAATGCACAGAAATCAAACACCACAAAAGAGGACAAACTGCTTTAAGGGGTGGTGGACTGGAAAGGAAAAGATAAGAGGCGCTAGAAGCTAAAGAGAGGATGTATTTTTTATTTTTATTTTATTTATTTATTTATTTTTGCGGAGAGGGGCAGAAAGATCAGCTGTCTCTTGTTTCTAAGTAAATATTCCTGACAACGTCCCCTATCGCGCATTGGAAATAGAAAGGAGGACTGTGTCCACCACACTGTCTGGGGTTCCCTCATCCACCCCCTCGCCACGGAGGCCTTCTTTACATACCCCACGGAAGACTGAAAGAGCTTGGCCCACTCTGCTTAAGTTTCTGCTGCAGTAGCTCCCAACAGTTCCGGAGGCGACCCCGGGCTGTCGGCCACGGCTGAACCACCAGCACCATCAGCTTGACCACCGCCATATTCTTCACCCTAAGACCGCTTCTGCTCGGCTGCGGGATCCCGCCCTTACCCCGAGCATGCGCACAAACGCAGAATCGGGCAAACCCGGCTCCTGGAACTACAACGCCCAGCACGCCCCTGGAGCGGCTCTGAGTCTCCTCCAATCAGAGAGAAAGAAAAGAAGGCGCGGGGAGGAAAATGAAAAGAAGCCGTCCGCAGTGCGCAGGAGTGTGGATGTCCTTTGACTCTCCGGGTAAAGATGGCGGAGCGTGGTTATAGTTTCTCGCTGACTACATTCAGGTATGGAAGGAGCCCTAGGTCCTTCGCGTAACTGAGGTTGCAGGAGATTTGAAACCGTTTTTTTTGTTTTGTTTTGTTTTGTTTTTACGTCCTGGTCTCTGTAATTGTGCTCTTAGAGGGCCCAGTTGGGAATGGGAGTGGAACTGCGACTTTGCAAAGTCATTTTCTGGGCCCGCCCGCGGCCTGGGGAGCAACGGTCCCGGGAGGCCGTGGGAACGTAGTTTGCGGGATGCCCGGCGACCTTGTAGTCTGGGGAGGGTACGGTCCTAAGCTAGGGATTTGCTTTCGCTTTAGAGACAAGAAGAAAACAGCTTTACACTAATGTCCGCGTCCTGTTCAGAACTCAGGATTTCCTTCCTGACCCTTGAAGGCCTAACTCGGGAGCTTTCGGAGCTCGAAATCTTGGTCAAATATGTGGATCCCTTTTTCTGGGAAAGCCTCAACTTTACAGTTTGGTCAGATTCTCAATCTCCATTTGAAAACCTCCTGCTTTCAGTTTTATCGATGCCCTTATTAGAAGCTTAAGACTTAAAAATGAAAGCGCTAAACGCTAAGCTTTCTATCACCTAGTGTTCGTCAGCTCCAAACTACTAGGCTACATTTGTATTGGGGCCATTTTGGGTACAGGGATATTTTTACTTTAAAAAAGGTTGTAGACTTTTCTATTTTAGAACGAGGAATTAAAATA
The DNA here is from genome assembly GCA_028627145.1 of Eidolon dupreanum. Classification (NCBI taxonomy): domain Eukaryota; kingdom Metazoa; phylum Chordata; class Mammalia; order Chiroptera; family Pteropodidae; genus Eidolon; species Eidolon dupreanum. Next base: position 43,644,014 of record CM053514.1, on the reverse strand, counting down.
GTATATTTTCAAAATGCAGTTGAGACGAACCATCATACCAGTGTAAGAAAACAATCACAGAAATATTTAATCGAGCGGGGAAGGATTCAGTTTGACCATTTTCTTACGGCCCCTTTTAGTTAAAATGCATTCATATCTTTCGGTTGAAGGCAGGCAGGGTCTAACTTGTTGAGTACTTCTATGTGGGTGCAACTTCACCTCCTTCATCTCTGTCCATTACATTTTGTGATAGACGTTATCTCAGTATCTTACAGATGAGCTAACCACAGCTTGGGCAAATAAAATATTTTCAAGGTCAAAGAAGAATAGCTGAGTTAACATTCAAACTGGGTTCTTTCTGATAACAAAATGAATACCTTTTATTACCATATGATAATTTCTTGAAATACTAAAATAACCTTCCTTGCTCTTGACAGTGTTCATTTTTAAAGTTTTTATTTTAATTAAACGAGGGTGTGTATTTTTGTAACCCTTGAAATTAATTTAATTCAGTAATAAAGGGTTTCATCACGTACAGTGATAGAGAACAAACAATATTTGCTAAGAAGTCACTGTTCTTATCTGTGAACAAAGTAAACCTGGTCTTTTATCTTTAAGAAAAGTGTAATCCTAGTGGAGCTGAAACACAAAACCATATATCAGAGTATGAATCTTTTTATAATAAATTTATTAAAATAAACTTATTTTTTTAACATGATGGTTCAGCTCTGTTGTGTAGATTAGGAAAAAACATTTGTTTCTAGCCTATTGTAATTAGAATTATTAATGGTGGAAGTGACAAGTGCCTGTACTATATGACAAAAAGGTGTTCTTGTGTATTACATTCATTTGGGGATATTGACAGTGAATGAGTAAACAAATTGGTACCTACAATTGCATTCTGAAAAATGTTTTACCCTTACTCAGGCATTTTTATAAAAAGAGGGTGAAAGAAGGAACATAACTTTAGATTGAGTAGTCAGAGTCAAAAAAGGCCAGTGCTTCGTGATTTTTGAGATTGGGAGATGAAAAGGAACCAACTATTTGAAGATTTTAGGGGTAGAGAAAGTTGTAGACAGAGGGAAGAACATGTATGAAAGTCCTAAAGTTGGGAAAGAGCTTCAACTCTTAAAGGAATTAATATAATACTAGTGGCTAGGGCATAGTGAGCAAAGAGTAAGCATTGGACAGGTCTAATTTTGTAGGGTCCTCTAGGCTAGAGTAAGGAGTTTTAATTATAAGTGAACCAAGAAGTCATTATAGAATTTAAGTGGGGGTGATCTGGTACAAAAGTAACACTGGCTAAGGGTGTGGAAGTAAGGGTGGAAGAGAGGAAAACTAGTTAGAAGGCTATTTCAATTATTCAAGGTAGAGATGCTGGTGTTTTGGAATGGGTTAGTGGCATGATATGCAAAGATGATTGCTTAGTGAGCTCACAGATTAGTGAGTTTTTATACAGAAAAATGTAATGATAAATGTCTATACAGATGATTGTAGGAACAGAGAAAAAGTAACTTTGTGTTCACTTAAGTTAACCTGAGCTTTTAACATGTTCCCTATAGGTATATGACCTAGGTATTGAATAATAATTGAAAGCTGGATAGACCCAGAATGTCATAATATGATTAATGAAATAGTGACCATTAAAGGAAAACAAGCACAGCCTAATTTTTTAATTTAAATGCCTTTTGTTAACTCTGCTCAAGCCAGCTAATTTTGTCATGTAGGAGTTTAAACTACCACCTCTAGGCTTATTTCTTAAATAGGTCTGGATATGTCTCTGGCAGCCGGATGATTATGAATTCCTGGCATTAAGTTTTGTGTTGGAATATTGACTGAACAGAACTTACACTTTGTTGAAAAAGACAAATATTGTAAAAAACAATTCAAATAGGATGAATCTTAGCCAAAGAGGAAGTACAGGACACCATAGGCATGAATATGTGAGATTCAGCCTAGTGTGGCTGGTCAGAGCAGCTTCCCTGTGGACATGGCATTTCTGCTAAGGATTGAAGAGTGACTAGGAAACTGTTCACCTGGTGAAATGCATTCCCAATGGAGGGATTAGCTTGTCAAAAGGGTTTTTAAATTCTAAGATTAGTCTCTCTCAAGCAAGGTGGGATGGCGTAAGTTGAGATTTGAGTGACAGAGTATCCATAATTTTATGAAGATAAAACAGGTCAACTTTTGAAACTCAAGATTATCTTTTCAGTGGTAGACTAGAGATATGGACCTAGCTTTGTCACTTTAGACAAATTACTTTCACTCAAGGATTTTACCTATAAAATAAGGTTGGTCTGTGACATTTATGATGATTCTAACTCAACATCTAGATCGAAGTAAGTATGACCTAAAAAACCATTTGGGACCTAGTATTTGGCTACCAAACCCATGGAACCAGATGCATTTAGTATAACCAGCTCATGACTTCTAGAAATTATTTTATACTATATAGAAAATACTTGGTTGCGACTGATATCTAGGTCTTACGTTTTAAGCCATGTCTACTTTCTAAAATGTATAACTCCACCCACTTTAAATAATATTTTGATTTTAACAGACACACATGTTCTTAATAACATTATTTATATGATGTTTACTTACTGCTAATTTTGTACCGGGAACAAAATCTTCATAATCTTTGAAATAGGTTAACTACTACAGTACTATTATCCCCATTCCACAGATGAGAAGACTGAGAAACAGATTAAATAACTTGCCCACAGTCACAAGGTTGAGGTAAGGGGTGAGGGGCAACAATAATGACACTGCTTTAAGTGGCAGACAAGGGAAAAAAAAAACAAAGGAAAGAGATCAGTGCTTCACTGTGAATATATTCAAATTGCCTGGTAAACTTAGTTTCTGTACAACTTTATGATAACTTTCAAAGTCAAGCTCTTTCTTGGTTTTTGATTAATGAATTTGACCTATACAGCTGCCCTTTCTCAGAGATGTGCCTATAAGAAATATTTGCGAATGTGTGAACTTAGCAAATATATTCATTTCTTTTTAAGCCCATCTGGTAAACTTGTCCAGATTGAATATGCTTTGGCTGCTGTAGCTGGAGGAGCCCCTTCAGTGGGAATTAAAGGTAATTAAATGTTCTATTCATTTGCAGTGCCTGTTAATAGTATTAATTAGTAATTTATAAATGAATAGCTATGGCAGCATAATTTTTAACAGTTCTTTGTGTTAATTTACAGTATTCTGAGGTTTAAAGAAAGTAAAAGACTAAGAAGGTGAATAAATTTTTTTCAAAATAAATATAGTACCTTTGTTAGTTGTGATAATCTGTAATTAGACTTGCATTCAAATAACTGAGTTTTATTTTTTCATTGATTATCACTATTCTCTGGCAGTTTTTATCCTTTCTATAATTTAGAAAAGGTTAATTATAAAACTTTATCTAAAAGATAGATACCCTTTTAGAAAAGGTCTCTATCATTGATTTTAAATTTCCTTTTATAAGAACAGTAGGCCAAATAGGCAGAATTCCATTATTTTAAAACATAAGGACTTTTAGGTATCCTGGACTACGATAAGAAAAGTTGTGTAATACCTTTAGCTATAGGGATTTTTTTAGTACATATGGATGACCAGTGAGGGGAAAAATTGATTTACTGTTCCTTAAGTGATTTTAACATAGAAATCCAGAAGAAAAAGTTTTATAAGTAAGAAGAAATGGGGGAAATATAACCATAATTAGAAAACTGTTGAAGCAGTCTTTAAATGATTAAACATTTAGGTTGGTGTCTCTCTCTCTCTCTCTCTCTCTCTCTCTCTCTCTCTCTCTCTCTCTCTCTCTCTCTCTCTCCTCTCTCTTTTTAAAGCTGCGAATGGTGTGGTATTAGCAACTGAGAAAAAACAGAAATCCATTCTGTATGATGAGCGAAGTGTACACAAAGTGGAACCAATTACCAAACATATAGGCTTGGTGTACAGTGGCATGGGCCCAGATTACAGGTACGTTATACTATTATTTTTCTCACCATCTTATGAATTGTTCATTATCTGTATTCGAGAAAGAAAATCAAGAAATGTTTTTCTTTTAATTTCCCAACTTCCTTCTTGTTTTGTTTTGTCTAGCAACAACAGCATCACTGGCAGCAGAATTTACTTTGCCCTGTACACAACAGACTGAGGATTACTTTAAGGAAGCTATAGAGTGCCAGTTAGTTGTAAAAGAAGAGATAGATGTACAGTACTTCTATTTAGTGGTTTTACCCTTCTAACCACAATCCCTCTTCTGCCATCCAGGGGCTAGCCTTCAGGGCTTTCCTGTTCTCTAATGCATTTTAAAAAGAATAAAATATGTTATAATAGGTATAATAAACTATATTTTTCAAAAGTCTTCACTTAGCAAAAGAAAACCTCACCATCCAGAGTTAACCTCATTTTGTTTTTAGTAAAGGGACAGAATTCTCAAAGGCCACTGAAAGTTGCTGAATGTGGCAGCCATTCAGGATCCAGATGCTCATCTTTTCATTCCTTTCAAATTTCACAGGGAGAGAGAGAGTAACATTTTATGTTGGGGTCCCACTAAGTTGCAAGAGATTGACATTTTTCTGTGTTTGTCATTTAATAAGTAAAAGGAGTATTATTACTTTATTCTTGATTTTGTATGGAACAAGATAGGTAGAGCCATAATTACACTTTAATAAGTCAAAAAACAACAGTGTTACTGGAATGCAATCAGGCTTCACTGCAGGCTTTACCCCTGTTACTGCTGGATAGAAGGGGTGCTACAGTGTACTACCACTGAGAAGCTGAGAGGGGCAAGACCTGAGTATTATGTAGGGGGATAATGTGCATGGTTCATATCAGTAATACATGAGCTAATGAAGTTACATCCTGTTTGTCTTACTAATATGTTTGATTGTTATATAGTATATTCTTTTGATAAATTTTACACTTTTTAAATAAGTAGTTTTTTGCCGTTTCTTAATCTCTGAAGAGCACTCTTAAAAGTGTCGTCTGAAAAAGACTGAGAAAAAAATGCTTGAAATTGTGTGTATATTCATGTGTGCGGGTGTGTGTGTGCTGGACTAAGATATAAAACAACAGTGTGACTGCTCTATCTTGGGATAAGGGGTACAACCTGGAAGCCGTAAGAGATAAAGCTCTCACTATGTACGCTAAATCTCCTACTACTAAGCCAACTAGTAACCCTAGATGCTAATTTTTTTTTTCATTTTTGTCTTTTCTTTATCTCTAATGGCTTGGCTCCTCTGCGATGCTCCAATATTTTCTTGGAAATTAACTGGAATCATGTAAGAGCAAGACTGGCTTTAAGTTGACAGCCGCTATTAAAGAGTAAAACTTGTGCTGTATACCTTTAGAAGGAGAATGGGACTTTAGGTAGTAGAGTGTCTTAATTTTAATTAAATCTTATCTCATCCTTGTTTACTAGAGTGCTTGTGCACAGAGCTCGAAAATTAGCTCAGCAGTACTATCTTGTTTACCAAGAACCCATTCCCACAGCTCAGCTGGTACAGAGAGTAGCTTCTGTGATGCAAGAATACACCCAGTCAGGGTAAGTTGATTTCATTACTTCAGATGTGTCATGAATTAGAAAAAATTCATTTGGAAGAGTAGGTATATATTATAAAAAAAAGGACTTACTATCCTTGTATTTGCTTAACAAGTGGAGAGAATCACTAAGATGAATAATTTTCACCTTAACTAGTGCTAGACTATTTTCTTAAGGAAAAATTTTGAATGTTTTCTTGCTGTTCATATAATAAAGCAGAAAGTAATAAAGTTGTTTTTCCAGTGATTAAAACACTTTTATAGGCAAACAGTCCTTGCTGCTTCCAAATTTACATTCTTATTCGTAAATGATCGGAAGCACATGGTGAAAGCAATAGTTGTTTCACACATCCATATTCATTTTAATTCTCTTCAGTTCGGGTGTGAACATGGATGAGGTAATGTAAAGGTAGTTGCTGATATAGAAAGTTAGTGGAAAAGCTGCATTTGTTGAAAGTTGTCATTTTGTTAGGATACTAAATGTTACTGCACTTAGTAACCTCAATATTTGTGTCACTTCATTTACCAAAATGGTTTGACTACTGTTCTTGATACCACAAAGAGAATTCATTTTGAATTAATTTGTTCAGAAAGCTGTTAAATATTTTTTAAAGAACTTAAGAGTCTAATTTGGTTTGTCTGATAATTTGCTTTACTTGAGAGTATTAATAAATTCTTACTTAGATTGACTTTAACACCATTAAGATGCCAGTAATTTTCTTTTTCCTTTCTTAGTGGTGTTCGTCCATTTGGAGTTTCTTTACTAATTTGTGGTTGGAATGAAGGACGACCATATTTATTTCAGTCAGATCCATCTGTAAGTATTATTAGATGTATTTGAGGGATTTGTTAAAGTGCTCACATAAAAACAGTAACCATAAAAAGTTTAAAATTTAGCAGTATTTTTTTTTCACTTGGATGTTAAAAAGTATGAAATAGTGTATTTATTTGAACATTTTAAGTGTTGGTAATTCAGTCATCTAAAGAGGAAGCTACATTAGTTCTGCCCTCTCTCACTCATTAATTTAATTGTATGGTTCATTGAAATAGTTTTCAAATCTCTTTCAATCTGGAATTCTGTTACTTTGAGAAATGTTTTAGTGAAAGATATAGATCTAGAGGGCAGTGTTGTACTCTTTGCCATCTGTTTAATCTCAGGACTGACTTGAGTGTGATTGATCCTGGGCAAACATTGATGTAACTCTTGAATTCAGTGTTTTGCAAAATGGATGAGTTGTCTGCTATAAAGCAAAAGAATGTTCTCCGAGTTAGAAAGTGTTCATAAAGGACGCCGTTACTCCACTCTGTTGCATTTCTGTGAGGAGAACCAGAAGAAGAAAATCAAAATTAGGAACTGATTTTTCATATCTTATGGATCCTTAGGTAATTGCAGTTTCACTCAGTTCAAATCTTACAATCTAACTTTGTAATCTGAAAAGGCAAAAGAAAAATATTTTGGTTGTTACTTAAATCAGAAAAAATAAGTATTTGGGGAAATATACCACATCTCTGAGTTTCTGAAGCTAGGTGACAAACCCTCTTACCTTCTTTTCCAGCGAGCAGCAGAAGCCACCATCACTAGAATTCATATTTCACCTTTGCCTTTTTTTCTTTTGTATCTAAAAGGCAATTGTTTCTTTTAAAATATGTGTTGATATTTTTGTGTGTATGTGCATGCATATGTGTATATTTTTTCAGCAGATGAAGTTATGACATTGCTGCTGCTTTCGTTTGCCATTAAGTTGCAGAATATCAAAACCTTTTAATATTGTTAATGCAAAGCTGTCACTTTTTAATTTATTCACCAGTAATGATGAGTAAGCACCATTTCTCAAATATTTATGATAGTTTTTTAGAGCCCCTTAATCCTAGTAAGCTAAAATATTAGTCTTAATTATTTGCTTTAAGTTAACCTCAGTTTTCTTTAACTAGCTTTTTTACATAAATTGTGTACAGTAAATTGCATATATTTAAAGTATACAGCTTGATGAGTTTTAATGTTTGTAAATACCCTAGAAAAGCATCACCACAGTCAAGATACTGAACTTCTCCATACCTTTCAAAAGTTTCTTTGTGCCTTTTTGTTAATTATCCCTTTAACCTTTTTTTTTTTAATCTGTTTTGAGACCTTAGAAATTAGAAATAAATTATAGAGCTAAAAAATGACAGAGATATAATTAATTATAGTAACGATTTAAAATACAATTTTTCCTCTTTCCTTCCTGATTAGGGAGCTTACTTTGCCTGGAAAGCCACAGCAATGGGAAAGAACTATGTGAATGGGAAAACTTTCCTTGAGAAAAGGTAGGCTCACCATAACTAGATTTGTTAGCAAACTTAACTTTATGGTTTTCAGCTTTTTAAATAATATCATGAGTCCATACAAATTTGTATTATGTTGTTAATTTGAGCCTAGTTACAGATAAAAAAACAAAGACTCCATGCTGGTTCCCTAGCCTTCATATGTTAAGTGATAATATTCTTCAGAACTTCTCTATATACATTCTTATGGTTGTTTCCTAAATGTTGTTTTTTATTTTTTACTTCATTTTTCCTATCAAAAAAAAATAATTGGATTTGGAGAAAACAGGGAGGAAAATTTTTAAATGATTTAAGTGGTGACATTTTACATTATGACTATTACAAAAGAAATTGATATTAATGGTATATTAAATATATGACGTATGTACTTGATAAAACATGGATCACTATGTAAAAATCTATCACTACCAGCACAACAAATTTTTATTTATATCCAGCTTTATTCTCGATTCAGCATTATTATAGTCCACCAAAACACCTACATTTTGAATGGAAATAGTTTGTAATTGACTTTAGCCAACAGCCAACAGATGGAACTTCCCAGTACATTTCCATATAATATTCATGTTAAGATTATTAAAAGTCTTAGACCTAGGATTAATTGGTAAATTTAATTTTAGTATCTTAAATCAATTTACTTTTCCTTTTACATGTTGTTAGAGAGTCTTCAAAACATTCCATATGGAGTTACAAGTTACAAAAACAAACATAAGAAATTTTAGCAAAGGTCTGTTTTCTTCACTTTATTTTAAAAATTACTGACATTGCCACCGCCTTCTGATTGTATTAAACTATACTTAAGAAGTTTTTTAAAACTCTTTAGGGTTATACTCTTCATGATGTTGGGAATGCACACTAAATAATTGTCAATTTCCTATCTGAACAGCTATCTCAATGGAGTGACTAAAAAATTTGTAACAGTATTTTTAACATTTTCATGTTTTAAATTTTTTAAAAGTCAGGCTGTTACTGTGTTTAAATGATCATAAATGCAAATAGTGCCATAATAGTTTTTTCTTTCAAAAAATTCTTAGGTATAATGAAGATCTAGAACTTGAAGATGCCATTCATACAGCCATATTAACCTTAAAGGTTAGTTCAATATCTGACAATTGGATTTTTTAATGATTTTGTAATTAACTTCTTGAAAAATTGACCTTTATCCCTCCCTCTTCAATAGGAAAGTTTTGAAGGGCAAATGACGGAAGATAACATAGAAGTTGGAATCTGCAATGAAGCTGGATTTAGGAGGCTTACTCCAACTGAAGTTAAGGATTACTTAGCTGCCATAGCATAATAATGAAGTGACTGGAAAATTTGGAATTTCATATAATCTCTATCCTTAAACATGTTTAAAGTATGTTTTGCAGACTTTTTGCATACTTATTTCTACGTGGTTTAATGGACTGATGTTTTTAAAATGACACTTATAAATCATAATAAACTGTTAAATTCAGCTTCCAGCTTTTTAGGAGTTAGTAAAGTTTTAAAATGTTTTCTGCTTTTTATCACAGTTGATTTCTCAAAACTGCATTACAAAACAGAATGGTGAAATCACTCGTTAGTCTTTATGCAATTTTGGTTAAGAGAATTTTTTTTTACTCTCTTTACTACCAGAGGTTGTCTATGCTTCAGTAAAGCAAAATGCTGATTTTGATAAAAAGCACTGCTTTTAGAGCTGAGATAATCTGCAGACTTTCATAGACTCATGATAAAAGAAGCATAGATATTTTTTAGGCACCTTTAGGTGTAGATCAGTGAAACCCTAGGAAGTTCCGTGACATAGCACTGGATCTTTGAAGAGTACTAAGCTAAATAGTCTTATAAGAGGTATATAAGTAAATAATAAATGTTATGCTTGTTCCTCTCCATTATGAGTAGGTAAATGTATTTAAAAAGAGCTTCCTAGATTCTATTAGAACTTTTTGACTCAAGGGTGAACATGAGTGCTGGAATAAAATACTAATACTTAAGTGTCACAATTATAATTTAAGACTCCCTCATGTAATCTCAGAGTAATCAGAACTGTCACTGCAAATTAAGCCCCTTTCAAGCAGGCAAATTGTATCTGAACTGTTTTCATTATATGTGAAGTCATCATGTAGTGTTTTGTTTTTTTTTTAAGGCATCCTAGGATAAGAGAAATTGTCATTGGTCTGGCTCAGAGAACATAAGGAGAGTTTATGAATATCATTCTTATTAACAAAGAGATAATAGGCATTTCTATGATTTAAATGTAGCTCAAAAGATTTTTGATTAAAATTTAACCACATTTAGAGGAAAAGAGCCTTATCTTAGAGCTTTTTTTTTTTCCCCAGGATTCTCAGTTTTACCCACTATCACTAGAACACCCCTATCTCATTATAGGTGTAAAAGCATTATTATGTGAGATGCCAACTTTTCATTTTAAGAAGTTTGTTTTAAAAGCCTTGTCTAATAATCTTTTCTTACGGGCTCTTGGTATATTGTGAATCCAGCACACTAAAAAGAGAAGTAGTGGTTAAAAAGGAATGGTTTTTGGAGTCAGGTCTCATCTCTCCTTACTGGTTAATTGACTGCACAAGGTAATTATCTCAGGGTTTTCTAAGGACTAAACTTGATAATGCAAGTGAAAGACCTGGCAAGATTAATAATTAAGTACTCTTAAGTTTTAGCTACCTTTGAATTCGCTCTCTGATATCCAATATTAAAAAACCGGAGGGATACTAAAATTCTACAAATCAAGAGAGGCGAAAGTAAAGGCATTTATATTTAGGACAAAAGGAAAGCACATGGAGTTTCTTATTGGATGCTTATTGAATAGGGGGGGGAAAATTATCTGAAGCAGATTTGTTTTGAGAGTCGAATCTCTGCCTCTTGCCCCATTAATTGCAAAGCCCAGTTCAACTGAAGCTTCCTGGACCACTTCTTTCATATTCAGTTTATTCTTTTCATTGACCTTAAAAATAAGCTCTTTCTTTTGTGTCCCAGTTCTTTGGTCTTGCAACCCATTTCATGCATCTCAAAATGTTCCAAAACTCTGGTCATTTCTAGCATGTGGATTCTAGCTTTTAATCACTTAAGTGATCATAATGCTCTTAATGTTCATAGCCCCTCTATTTTTGGTTCAGTTTGTATTTTATAAATATTGCCTTCCCTAATTCTCTTTTCCAGTTCCTTACTGAGCTATGAATTTAAGTTTGTAAAACAGTTATTAGCAATGACAGATAGAAATGTTTAAAATTCACAAGGAAAAGGGGAATAAGAAGACTAATAATGATCTTTACAATTATCGAGTGCTGTTTGGCCACCAGTTAGTTGATAAGGATTGATCAAAAGAGTTTTCATCTTTTGCTTGATTTCCATTCATGGACCAAAATAACTGAATCTCAGTCCTTAAATTTAGCCACTATATAAACTTTCTCTTCTGCAAGATGAGAATTTAAAACTCTTATACCACCCTTCCTTCCCTTTTCTGCTTCAAATAAAACACAATGTTTAAGAGGTTTTTATTATGGCTGTGTAAGTATACTATAACATTTCCTAAATAATTTTCATGGAGGTGATAATTGCTTCACTTTTTTGTTTGGTTTGTTTTATGTATAGCTGTCGCTAATTCTTGCCAGTTTTCATCAACGGGATTGTAAAACCATCCCCTACACACTGTTTTTCTCTTGGTCAGTTTTCAGGTAATCTAACAATTCTGGCCCAACCTCCAGACCCACACCCCCAACACCATTCCAAGAACATTCTCTCTCGGAACTCTCTGTCCTCTGCTCTAATCCAAGCTAGTTGCACGTTTGAAACTATATTCGCCTCTCTCCATTGGTTGGCCGGATTTTAAAATTCTGGGTTAGAAATAATTATCTCCATAGTTTGAAAGCCATACTCTAGTCCTGTCTAGATTCTAGTGTTACTGATGAGAGAAGCCTAATGCTATCATATATGTGTGATGACATGACAGATCTTGGTTATACCTTTTTTCTCCTCTATAGCTCTTAGGATCATTTTCTTTATCCAGTGTTCTGAAATTTCAGTGATGGGCTTTTGTGTGGGTTTCTTAACATTGATTGTGCTGAGCAATCAGCAGGCCCTTTCACTGTAGAAATGTGTCTTTCAGTTCTGGTAAATTTTCTAGTATTGAGAAATTTTCTCTTTTTGTTTTTGTTTCTAAAATTCCTATTAATTGGAATTTTGTTGGACCTTTTCATTGCCATATTTTTCACTTGTCTTTTTATTCTACTTTCTAGTAGATTTTTACCTGCTCTTCCTATTCTTGTATTGATGTTTTAAGATTTGGGATATTATTTAATTTTAAAGAACTTTTTCCTATATTCTGTCACCTCCCCTTTAAAACAATCCTCTTGATTCATGGATAAAATATTTTTTATCCGAAGATGCAAAATAATATTTTTAAAGATCATTTTGTTTGGCTTTCTGTTAACTTCAAATTCTAAACAGAAAAATGTTTGGAAATACTCTTTGTGCGTAAGCCCCAAATCTACTTATGGGGGAATGCTGAATATCAGTATTTATAAAGCACTTCTCTGTGATCTTCGATTTTCTCAGTTCTCCAGAGAAAACTAGGATTTTAGGGAGAGGTGGTGGGGAGAGTGCAAGAGGAGTGCCAGCATTCTGGGAGGGGAAGAAGGGGGGAGAAGAGATCCATAGTATTTCACCATTCAATAGGAAAACTTTCCTTTTTATGTGTCCAGGACCCCTGTGGTTCCCTATCCTTCAGAGAGGAGGACAACTTCCTGCAGTTGTTAGAAAGTTCAGCTGCTGGAGCCTGATAAATTTCACAGGAATATCTGCCCTAAAATACCATCAGTCAGCGTCATGCAGCTTTGAGAGGCAAACCACAAAAATCCACAGACCAGTAACAAGGGACTTGCCTTATTACTGCCGTGTACAGTAAGGCCCAAGAGTGTCCCTAAGGTGATCTTTCCCTAACTTAAATACTAAAAATCATACCCAGGGGTGGAGATTTACCGTGCTCATGAGACATGCCACACATTCTGAAGAAGCATGTACTCGCACTGCTTAGGCGCCAAGAAACCTCTACATGCCTGAACAGCTTTTACCCCACTTACTCCTTTTAATACCCTGCCCCAACTTCTGTTGGGGAGCCACCCTAACCTTTCTCAGTGTTGGTTCCCTTCCATAGAAGCTTAATAAACCTTTGCTTCTTGCGTGAACTTTTCTTGTGGTGATCTCTATTTCCATCTTGGAGGATCACCAAGGACTTAGGGTATCACACTGTCATCATCAAACTCTAGGCCTCTTCTGCCTGGGGAAGAATGGGTAGCAGCCCAGTTTCACTGGATGGGAGAGAGGACTTGGTTGTTTGCTCTGATGCAGTATGGCAAATTTCCCCAAGTGCAGGAGAGATCAAGCCCTGCACTGAGAGAGAAGAGTTCTTAGTGGAGAATGTAGGAAGAATTAAAACATGCCAAAAGGAAAAATTAGAGTCAAAAAGAAAAATTGTTAGAGAAGGGTAACACTCCATAGAGAGAGCATGGTCTCTCAGGCACAGAGTGAGTAAGCCTAAAAGAGACTCAACACAGAAAAGAGTGAGCCAGGACCCTGAGTGTTCCTGGAATTCAGTTTATATATCATTCTTTAATTCAAGATATATATATATATATCTTGATATATAATTTAGTTTAAAGACTGCGCATTTCCTTTGATATGGACATACAGTGAGAAGGATAAGAGTATGTAGTGTGAAAAGGCCTACTGGCAGTTCCCAGCCTTTAATCTATAGGTTCCCCATGGTTTTAGCCATAGAGAATGAATGATTTTGTTTTGTGTAGGGTAGCCACTTAGACATTTTTCTGTTTCCCCTTCACAGGTGTGGGAAATGAGTTGTCAGCAATCCCAGCAGAAATGTTTCTTTGTTCTGTAGGTGTCCTTCTGACCTGGCTGCTGATCAGCATATTGCAGTCTCTGAATGTAGTTCTCTTGCTGCCTCCCTCTATTAGCTTCTTATACAAACTTTTAAGCAATGCTCATTTTCACTTCTGCCTCACTGCTCCCTTTCCTTCTGCCTTCCAGGCTTGTCTGCAGTTGCAAAGCCTTTCCGGGGTTTTGCTTTGTGAATCACTTGATACAGATTTTTCCACTCTGCTAACTATTCAGTCTGCAGAGAGGCAGCCTGGATACAAATATCCTCTCTGCAGGGGACTTGACTGTAAAATGTACCTATCTTTTAGGTTATTAAGATTGAATTATTTTATATGTGGAACGCACTTAGAACAATGCCTGCCGCATAGTAACATTTGAATAATTGCTACTGCCCTTTTGTGGTAGTGGAGGCCGAGCTAACCTAACCGTTTCCTATAAAGGTTGAAGGTTGTTCACTTCCCTTCTCATAATAAGTAAGGGACTTTTCAGCGTCATAGCTGACGTGCCACCTTCCCTGGTTGGTCACGCCCTTAGGACCCACCAACCAATCAAAATACACTTTACTTATATAGAAAGAACATGAGGACGTATAAGATGCGTATAAAAGGGGAAACCCCACTGCAAACGGGGCTCAGCCTTTGGATGTGAAGCCACTGAGCCAGTGCAGCACCAATAAAAACTACTTCCTGCTTATTGCCTCAGTGTCCTGTCTCTGTCCGAGTATCCTGCAACATTTCATCTTCTGAAAGAAGCGTGTGCAGTCATCTCTTGTTCTTTTTGTTTTGGGGGGTTTATTTTTTTTTAATTTTTTTACTATTTTTAAAGTAATACTGGGGGAAGAAGCAGGCATATATAGGATTAATTTTAACTTGAAGTTATATTAATTTTTAAGATTAGCCTTTATCAAAGCCTTAACATTTCTGGGTGACTTTGGGCACTCTACTAGGCTAACATAAATTTCCCAGCCCTTTAGAAGCCACTCAGTCAATTGTCCTTTTGAGGAAGGCAACTCATATCTACAATACTACACTTCATGGAGAGCCCAGGACGGTGAAGTGCAAAGTGCTTTGGTTTGGAGTCAGAAATCCCAGCTCCAGCACTCAGCAGATGTGTAACCTCTGACAAGCCCTGTCAGCCTGTTTCCTCTACTCCTAAACTTAACGTAGGAAAGAGGCAAGAGAACTAAAATGTTAAATCAAGCTACAGAGAGGACAATGTGCTGATCAGGTCTGCAGCCAGGCCACAGGAAACCTGCAGAACAAAGGAAGATTTCTGCTGGAGATGCTGACAACCCATTTCCCCATACCCTGAAGGGAAAACAGGAAAAAGTCTTTAAGTGGCACCCTGGACGAGATAAAATCATTTATTCCCTGTGGCTAAAACCATGGGGAACATAGGGATTAGGATTAAAGTCTAGGAACTGCCAACAGGCCTTTTACATTACATATTCTTTTTCATGCTACATACTCATTCTTCCTCACTGTATATCCATATCAAAGGAAAATGGTTAAACTATAACTCAACAGGTACTAAAAAAATGATAAACTGAATTTCCCAGCGTCCCTCTCAGTGCCTTTACTCTATCATCTTTACTTTCTCTGTCCCTCTGTTACCAGAGAGTGGAATTCCCTCTCGATGTGTTGTCCAGGCTCTTGATGTCTCAAACAAGCAGGACACCGAAGTACACTAGATAAGAATAGCTTTATTAGAAGCAATAGTACACTTCCACACATGGAAGCAAACCTGAACAAGAGAAGAGTAGCTCAGGTCTGGTAAAAGTGCCTTTGGGGTTTTTATCCCTGTGTGCTTTTACTTTTCTTAGAGGAGTGGCCTTCCTTGATTGACAACCAAGATTAACAGGACTCAGTGACTCATCGTTTGCTTTCTGAGACTGTTCGTTCCCAGAAATCAGGAGGTTATATTAATGAACTTCTGGGCATACACATCATATTACAATGATGGTATAATGAGGCTCAGGTGAATTGAAGGTCATTGGGGTCTTTATTATGTGGGTGCGAGTGACTGGCTGAAACTAGTACCTGCTTACTTATTTCCTTATGAGTTACTTTTAGCCCCAAAATTCCCTCTGGCTTGCTTAATTGTGGGCAGACTGGGGCAGACCCTTTCTAGAATAGGATGACCTCAGCTTCTTTGCAGACACACCGAAACCCCCTATCTAATTTTCCTTTTCTAACCCTTTTCCAAGAGCCATGAACCCCTTTTTTATTAGTATGGATGTTGAGGGATAGTAGGGCTCTTCTTTATCTGCTTCCTGTTGACGAGGGTAGTAGTCCCTGCCTATTGGGGTTTCATGGAGCTCTTTCCCTCTCTGCCTTCGGATAGGGTCTTAGGTATCCTGCCGAGGAGCTGCCTCTGTCCCTAGACAAGGAAAAACAAAGATACAAACTCGTTAATTAAATCATATATTTAGTTATGTTTCTATTATTGATTTGCTTATCAAGCGGATAAAGGAAAACAGGCTTCGTTAATACATTTCGTAAAAGAAAGAAAAAGCAGCTTAAAAGTCCTCTTCCTTTTTGGACTCTTAAGGGCCCTGTTTTGGCCTAAAGCCATTCCTGCCTTATAATAGGCCAAGGAAAAGGCTGAGTTTTAAAGATCCTTAGCAATAGCCAGAGGACCTGAGTCACCAATTTGAAGGTAATTAAGTTTGAGGGAGAGGGTCATTCTACAAAGAAAGCAGGAAAGAAAGGACTTAACTAAGTTTATTGAGAATTTTTGCAAGTGATGGCCTGTATCATCTCTGAGTCTCTCAGGCTCTCAGTGCCTCTGAGAGACGACTCTGTTTTTGGAGTGTTACCTCTTTTCTAATAAAGTTTCGATTCTAACTTTGGCACATGTTTTAACTGTTTACACTCTCTGCAAAAAAAAAAAACAGTTTTCTCTCTCAATGCAGGGCTTGGTTCTTCCCTGCCCTCTGGAAATTTGCCCTGGCCTGAATCAAATGAGCCCCAAATTTTTCTAAGACAACCATTGCCTGACACTTGGTATGTGTTTGAGCTTGAAAGCAAAAAAAGGTGTGGCTGGTTGCAGTAAGGGAGTCTGACTCAGTCCGGAGATTTTTCTCCACCAAATTGCACTGCCTCCCACCCAGGAAAGGTCTAACTGCTGATTAAGCGCTAGGGTGTTGAGTCGGCCTGCCTGGGACCCAGAAGATGGAGCTGTGGGCGTCCCAGGGGGAGTGCAATACAGCCCTGTGAGCTCCTCCCCTGCACCTTTTCTGGCACTGGGCGGCTGCAGGCCTCCAGCTCATCATGCAGCTGGAGCTAGGCGCCATCAACAAACATGGCCGTCGCACTAGCGTCAGCGGCGCTGGAGGAGGGCCCCGGGCCCGCGCTGCCGCATGGGAATCGCGGGTTCCGTGTCACTCGGCGCGGGTGAGGGAGCACGTGATGCGGGAGGTGCAGGAGGCTGTGGGGTTCGCGCAGGCGGAGCAGCGGCAGCGGCGTGAGTGGGGTGGGGGCTGCTCCGTGAGGTTTCTCGGCGGGTCCCAGCCTGGCGCGCGCACGTGCCCGCTGCTCGCGCTCGCGGTCCTAGTCGCTGCGGGTGAGGAGCCAGGGAAGGGAAGGGAGGAGGGAGCTGGGCGCCCTTTTGAGGCCGGGAGAGGGCTGGGCCGGCCCAGCGGGGAGGTTGGCTGGCGCCCGGCCAAGTTCTTTATGCTGGTTGTCGCCTACACACCCTGGCCCCGGAGCTATTTGAGCGCAAGCCTCCCTGGCGGGGCTCAGCGGTGCAGGTGGATCGCGCAGGGCCTGAGTGCCCAACGCCGGCCCGGAAGGCCCCATCGACCTCCGAACTGCCACGGACTGCACCGTGGAGTTTAGTTGATCTTCGAGCTCTTCCTTCAGTGTGGGAGCGGGAGCCAAATTAGTAGGCGCCTTCGGTCTTTAAAATGGGCTGGTTGACGTCAGATGCAGGAGCAAGACAGTCTTGAATCCTTCCTTGGCGAGTGTACCGTGTGCCCCTGGGTAATCACCGGTTAAGAGACTAGTTTAGGAGGAAAAGGTTAGAAAGCTTTAGTGTGGTCAGTTTAGTGGAAAGTCTTGCTATGGACAATTTGCTAACCAGCTAGTCTGTGGATATTTTTATTCTAATCATTTTATCTTGACTTTCCGAGCTTTTATTAATATTTTCTCTACAATCAAAGAGTAAAGCTGCTAATAGGGCATTCCTTACATAGTATATTGCCTAAGTCGTGTATTTAACCCTGACCCGAGTCATACTGTGAACCCATGACCTTCAAGTTGAAAAAATGAAGGTCTAAAGTGTGTCAGAATCCAGCACGTCTAAGGAGATCAGAGGTATAGCTATCATCCTTTCCTTAGCTATCAGAGGAGGGAGTCAGTCCGAAAATAGACATGCAGAAGCCCAGGTTCCTAGACTCAGACTCCATAAATTTTGTCACTAGATTGAAATTGTGTAATCCTTAGGAATTGATTGCTATAATTTTTGAGGACTGTTTCAGTTTGCTTTGTTTCTTTTCACAGGAAAGAAAGAATGCTGTCAGCATGTCTGCACACTCCATGCTCTGTGAACGAATCACCATAGCCAAGGAACTGATCAAAAGAGCAGAATCACTTTCTAGAGCAAGAAAAGGTGGCCTTGAAGGTGGTACAAAGCTGTGCAGCAAATTGAAGGCTGAATTAAAATTCTTACAGAAAGTAGAAGCTGGGAAAGTAGCTATTAAGGAATCTCATTTACAGAGCACTAATCTAACACACCTAAGAGCCATAGTGGAATCAGCAGAAAACCTCGAAGAAGTCGTTAGTGTTCTTCATGTTTTTGGTTATATAGATACCTTGGGAGAAAAGCAGACCCTTGTTGTGGATGTTGTTGCAAATGGTGGTCATACTTGGGTGAAAGCCATTGGCCGAAAGGCTGAAGCTCTGCATAATATTTGGCTGGGCAGGGGCCAGTATGGTGACAAAAGCATCATTGAGCAAGCCAAAGACTTCCTTCAGGCCAGTCACCAGCAGCCAGTGCAGTACAACAACCCTCACATCATCTTTGCATTTTACAACAGTGTCTCCAGCCCCATGGCAGAGAAGCTGAAAGAAATGGGCATATCTGTGAAAGGAGACATAGTAGCCGTTAACTCTCTGTTAGATCACTCTGAAGAGCTCCAGCCTAGTGAGAGTGAATCAGATGAAGAGGGCCCTGAACTTTTGCAGGTGACCAGAGTAGACCGTGACAATATACTAGCAAGTGTTGCGTTTCCAACAAAGATTAAGGTTGATGTGTGCAAAAGAGTAAATCTGGACATTACTACTTTAATCACGTATGTATCTGCCCTTAGTTATGGAGGTTGCCACTTTATCTTTAAAGAAAAAGTGCTCACAGAACAAGCAGAGCAGGAGAGGAAAGAACAGGTTCTACCACAGCTAGAGGCATTTATGAATAACAAGGAGCTATTTGCTTGTGAATCGGCTGTCAAGGATTTTCAGTCAATTCTAGATACTTTAGGAGGACCTGGGGAGAGAGAGAGGGCCACTATGCTAGTTAAGCGAATTAATGTCGTACCAGACCAGCCTTCTGAGCGTGCCTTGAGACTAGTGGCCAGTTCAAAAATCAATAGTCGCTCATTAACAATTTTTGGGACTGGAGACACCCTCAAAGCCATCACAATGACTGCCAATAGTGGTTTTGTCAGAGCTGCCAACAACCAGGGTGTTAAATTTAGTGTGTTTATCCATCAGCCCAGAGCACTTACTGAGAGCAAAGAGGCCCTAGCCTCCCCCTTACCACAAGAGTACACAATTGACACTGAACACTAATGATATCCTTTAAATACTGTCATGGAAAAAAGTTATTTATACCAAAGGCTGGGTCTTCCCATCTTAAATGGAAAAAAAGGTCTATAGTAAAAATAACTTAAAACTCAAACCAGTAGAGTTGATTTGTGTTTCTCATCTGTAAAGTGTATTACTTTAAATAGAAAAAGCACAAAAGACAACCTTATTTATCAAATTCTACATTAAAGCAATCAACAGAAGTACATCTGTGTATCATAATGCTTTTATTTGATTCAGTAGGGCTGCAACCCTCCTATTAGTAATTGCATTTTATGGAATGGAGTATAGCTACACTGCATCTTGCATTAAATATCTGGAGAAAACTGAAGCTTGTCTTTTATTATGTTGATATATCAATTGATAATGGGTTGAGGCTGGGAGGTAATTTATAATTTTAGATTCTAAAGTTATGACCATTAACGAAAAGAAACGTTGATTGCTGTGTGTCGGGTACAGTCTGTGGGTATGTTTACAAAGAGTACATTAATATAGAATAAAACAAATTGAATTACAATCATGCAAGTTCCATGGACCTATTGATACACCTTTGTGGAGAGGATAGCCAACAATCTCACTACTGCAAGCCTAGAACATTTAAGGTAAAATTTTTGAATAAATTGAAAAGAATTATATAAAACATTTTAAAAGAACTTAGATTTTACTTTTAAAGTACAGTCCCCATACTGAGAATATTTAAATTATGAATCTTGCCTTCCTTGTTCTTTTTGCAAGTGGCAACTGATTTATCAGTATTATGTCACTCTTACGAAATAGAGGTAGTGAGATTCCATACCTGTTGAATGACTGAAGTTATATTAAAAAGATTTTTATGTCTCTATCGAGCTAGGTGCTTTATTAATTTGTATCAAACCAAACAGCAAAATAGGTATGTATTCACCACATTTTAAAAAGTGGGAAATTGAGCCTTAGAGCTTAAGCTGAGTATAGGAGCCAGTATAAGATAATTTTGTGTCCCCACAGCCCTAACTTTTTCCACTGTGCCAACTCCTATTTTGTGAGAAGGGAAACTCAATTTATGGCCACAATGTTTGATGGGAAGGTAGAATTTGATTATTGGGGATCCATGAACATTTAGAAATTAAATGCAAAATTAAGTTCAGGGAGTGATTCAGAGATATTCTATTATTCAGAACACATTTCCTAGGGGGAAAGGTTGTGATTGAGGTTCCAATTTAATGTAGAGAGGCATATTTAATTTGCATTTGCAACTTAAATTGTCTAGCATTGGAAATTAGACTTAGGCCTTTTGGAGCAACTATTAAAGTACTATTAAGTACTTAGTACTATAAGTACTGAGCATCATTATAATAGTTCGGTATGAAAGGTAAATAATTGATTTTTAATCTAAAGAATTCTTAGAAATGGAGGTAAATAACAAGTGTAATGTCCTAAATTGTCTAAAAGAATTATGTTTAAAATACTAATGTTTAAAATACAGTAAGGTAGTAATTCTTGCTATGGGATCAGGAAGTTAGAGAGAAAGTGACATTTGAGGGTTATTAGTGTGAGATTTTACAAGATGTGTACTGGGAGTGAATGGGATTGAAAAGGTAACAAGTGAGATAAGGGCCTGTTCAGAGTCTTGGCTCATGTAGACAGTTTGTAAAACTGAAGATGAAGCTGAAAAGTAGAAGTTCTCTGAAGAGTTTGGCATTAGAGAGCCATTGGCAATTTTTAGACAAGTGTGGACCATGACAAGATCTCAGGAAAACAGCAAAAACCTATAGTGTGAAAGCATCGAAGAAAAGATGGGACTAAAAAGAATGGCCTTGGCTAGAGCAGTGATAATGGAATGTAAAGTCATGGGTTTACATGGATTTGTTCAAGGCAGAATTGATGTTATATTTATTCATTCATTACACATTTTTTGAGTGCCTATATTGTGCTAGACAATATGAAGGGCTGAGCTTTAAAGGAGTAGCAGGATAAAGGTAGATTTTTATTCCTGCCTACTATGAATTGTTAATTAAGAACCTGGAATCTTTGCTAACTAGAACACGTACAGCAATAGCAGTCTGAAGAAATTTTTCTGAAGTGGCCACAGCTGTGGTCCCTCATTCACTGTTATCTTTTTCAGACATCAGTGACTACAATTTGTAACAATCAGTAATGCAGACAATAGATGTGGACAAATAGAGAGGCACTCGATTCTGGAATGTGAAGAAATAGTGCCTTCTGTAGAAATACACACAAGCACACATGACCAAAGATCTGCTCTAGCTGATTAAAAAAGATCATATATAATATGAAGGTAAAAAATGAGGGAAGTAATTTAAAAAAACGCGAAAATGTTCAGTTAAACAGTGATTAAAAACTCAAAAGTTGAAGGAATCATATAGTTTTAAAGCAAAGCAAATGTCCAAAAAATTATGAAAAGATATGTAATGTAAAAATTATGACTAGGAATTGGAAGTGATGGGGGAAAGTAAAAGCATGTTATTTAGAAGATAGTCAACAACAACTACATAATTTTTGCCATTAAAAAGTAGAGCAATATAATTTTGGGCATCAAACAGGACATGTAACTGATAGTATAAATTAAATCAAGCTGAATCACTTTCAAGTGAGAGACGAGAATGAAGAATAATGGAGAATAAAGGGAATCTTGTAAACTTTGAGGCTCACATATGCTTCCCTCAGGACTTCTTGCAATTCTTATTAAACATTTGGAACCATCTAGTTAACAGATTCATCACCTCATATGTTTATCTTTTTATCAAATTTCAGTTATACAATATAGTTGTTGATGGCTAATTCTGGGCTCTCTATTCTGTTCCACTGATGTATTTGTCCAACTTTTAACCACCAATACCACACTGGGCTTTTTTCAGCTTTATTGAAGTATAATTGACATAAAATTAAAATATATTTAAAGTGCATATTGTGGTGATTTGTTATATGTGTATATTGTGAGAATGCTCCCCCCATCTAGTTAACACATTCATCACCTCATATGTTTATCTTTTTAGCAAATTTCAATTATACAATACAGTTTCCAAATATAGTGTTATTAATTATATTGACTATAGTCACCGTGTTTTACATTCGATCCTCAGAACATATTCATCTTATAGCTAAAAGTTTGTATCCTTTTACTGACCTTTCCCTATTTCCTCTACCACTTGGCAACCAATTATCTATTCTCTTTCCATGACTTTGACTTTTTAAAAAATTTTTAGATTCCACATATAAGTAATACCATGAAGTATTTTGTTTTTGTCTGGTTTATTTTACTTCGCATAATGCCATCAAGGTCCATTCATGTTGTTGCAAATGGTAGAATATTCCACTGCATATGTATACCATATCTTTATCCATTCATCTGATGAACAGTTAGGTTGTTTCCATATCTTGGCTATATAATGCTGTAATAAGCATGGGAATGCAGATATCTCTTTGAAATTCTGTTTCATTTCTTTTGGATATATTCCCAGAAATAAAATTGCTGGTCCATATGGTAGTTCTATTATTATTATTATTTTTTTTGTCCCTCCGTATTGTTCTCCATAGTGGCTGCACCAATTTACCTTCCTACCAACAGCTCACAAGTGTTCTCTTTTTTCCACATCCTCCCTTGTTAGCTTTTGTCATTTTGATGATAGCCATCCTAACAGGTGTGAGGTGATATCTCACCGTGGTTTGGGTTTGCATTTACATAATGATTAGTGATGCTGAGCACTTTTTCAAGTACCTGTTGACCATTTTTATGTCTTTTTTGAAAAAATGTCTATTTAGTTCCTCCACTCATTTTTTAATTGGATTATTTGGGCTTTAAAAAAAAAAGATTTTGAATTGTATGAGTTCTTCATATATTTTAGATATTAACCCCTTATCAGATATATGATTTGCAAATATTTTCTCCCATTCACTAGGTTGCCTTTTTACTTTGTTGATGGTGTTCTTTGCTTTCAGAAGCTATTTAGTTTGTCGTAGTCCCATTTGTTTATTTTTTTTGCTTTTGTTGCCTTTGCTGTAGTTGTCAAATCCTATAATGATCATCTACAGTTTTGTTCTTGTTATTTTATTTTATTGTTTTAGCTAGGAATAATATCATCTTACTTAGAAGTAAATTGATAAACTTATTATACTTTTTCTTTTTCCTTTCTCCTTTTTTAAGTCGTGCTGTTTCTACTTTGTCAGAGATTTTAATGTTTGCATACCCTTCTTTCACTCTTATCCCCACCTTCGTTTTAGTCTTAAATCTTCAGTTAAATATATTAAATACTTACTGCTAATTTTTCTTTTTTACCAGTTTTCCCATAAATCAGATTCCTCAAAAAGAGCTTATGGGTCAATATACCCTGAATTTTTGCATGTTCAGAACTGTTTTTCTGTAGCTTTGATATGTGAATGAAGCTTGCTTGGATATAAAAGCCTCACTTCACATTTTCTTTTCTTGTTTTCTTATAGATGTTCCTATTAGAGAGGAGGCATCCGAAAAATGCAAAGCAAAGGGCTTGCAGAAATGACTGACTCACTCAGTTATAGGTTAACCACACCCTGTAGATCTCTGAATGGCCTTCTGAAAACTTGTTACACCTACAGGAGAAAGGATCTGTAAATAGATAGGACTGGTAATCCAGAAATTCCTTCCCCCTTGCAGCCCCAACCTGAAACTCTCCCTCCCATCCTGAGTTAGGAAGTGCACGTAGACCCTTTGACAGGAATCATGTGCCCTTGCATGAACACTACCGAGTATATAAGCTGTAAGAAATCTAATAGGAGCAAGCTCGTGCCTTTTGCTTCACGGGTTCCGCCGACCTAATAAACTCTCCTTCCTCTAACAAAGTTGTCTGAGGGTCCAAATTCCTTCGACAACGCCTACATTATGTTCTTATAGGAAACATCACTGTCAAGAAATCTGATGCCAGCTTGATTTTCGTCCCTTGATAAGTGATTTGGTCATTTTCCCTAGAAGTTCAAAAGACTATTTTCTATAAATTATAGTAACTTGGTTAGAATATATCTTGGAGTTTATTTTTTTTATATATGTGCTATATCTTTTTAATATATAGAATGAAGACCTTTTTTTTCAGAAAAGTTTTCTTGAATTATAGTTTTACATGTTAGTTATAGTTTTATTATATTTTTCTTCTTCAAGTATTCTAATTACATTTGTGTTAGGTTGTTTCCATTTCTCTCTGCTTTCATTTCTTGGCTTTTCTAATTTGTAATGTCTCTTGAAGTACTTTTTTGTTGTTCAATTCTGCTGTAGGCACCTAGTAATTTAATCTATATTTCTGAGATGCTATGTCTTTTTCTCAGTTTCTTAAACTAATTATGTTGTCAGTTCTTTCCTTCTCGTTATCTGATTTATGAGATGTTATTTAATATCTTCAATTGCTTTTTTAATTATTCTTCCCAATCAGAACCAGTTCCCCCAGAAGTAACTATTATTCTGATCTCTGCACACTATATAAGTCTTGTCTTTTTTCACTATAAATGAAGTAACACATTATGTATTCTTTTGTTTCTAAATTTTTTTACTCACCATTTTGTCTGGAAGATTCATTAATATTGTTGCATGTAGGTAGTTCGTTATCTTTTGTTCCTTTATAGAATTCTACTGTATGGGAAAATTGATTTTCATTCTAATACTGATGGAAATTTGATTTGTTTCCAATATTTGGCTATTATAATTAAAGTTGTAATGAATATTGTTTTATGTCTACTATAGGGCATTTGCACTCATTTCTGTTAGGTATATTTCCAAGTATGTTGCTTTTTAAATTTCTATTTATCTTTCTTTTATTGAGTATTTATTTAATTTCATCATGGTGAAAGAACATAATGTATGATTTCAATCATTTAAAATTTGCTGAGACTTGATGTATGAGCCTAGGATATTGGTCTATTGTATGGTTTGTGGTAAATGTCCTATGTGCTATATACATCAAAAGATATACCTATATCACCTATATCTATATCTGTTTATATATATCAACATCGATATATAGTCACATGCCCTGTAACAACATTTTAGTCAACAATAGACCATATATATGACTGTGGTTCCATAAGATATAATGGAGCTGAAAATTTTCTATCACTTAGTGATGTTGTAGCCATCCAATGTCACAGCACAATGCATTACTCACATGTTTATGGTTTATATATTGACTATACTTTTATCATTATTTTAGAGTGTACTCTTATTTATTAAAAAATATTTACTGTAAAACAGTGTTGCAGATTTTGGCCTGCGAACCCAGAAGAACCAAGTGGCACTCAGTGAACTAAGAATCAAAAAAGATTTATTTATGCTGGTGGGCTCAGAGGAGTCACTCTCCAGACTCTGAGCCCTGAACAAAGACAGGCAGGTAGATTTATATATTGATTACTTCCGCATACTTGGTGGTCTTTTGTTTCCCGCGCCTGGAAAAAGTAGTGTTCCAGGGAGAGGAGGTTGTTAAAATTCCTCCAGGACAGAGTAGCCATCTTAGATTTCTTTACATTTCCCATATTATTATTATATGTGTATCTTTCTCACAAAAATTTTCACAAATTTAGTGTCTAAAACATAATGACAAGTAAGTAGTCTTTTATTCGATTCACAATAAATACATCTACCCTAAGTATTATCTATAAAACAAAACTGACAATTGAAACTATAAAAATAAATTTTGTTTTTTAATAAAAATTAATTAAAGAATTAAGTCTTCTTGATAAAGTAGAGATCTTAACTTTTTTATTGGAGAAAGATGGACTTAATAGAAAGAATGACTGCAAAAATATCATACTGGCAGAAGATACAATGAGTAAAATTTGTTAGGAAAAAAAAACAAAGACAAGTAAATCAAATACTTATTCTAAAGTATTAATGAGAAATAATTAATTTCTATTAAAATTATTTTGGTAAAATAAAAATAAATATTCAAGTAATTGGGAATGGTTTGGCTATGCTCTGTAGTGCTGCTGTCCAATGTGATAGCTATGAGCCATGTGTCTATTTAAATGTAAATTAATAATGGCTAATGATTAATAAATTAATAATAATAAATCAAAATAAAAGTGGATTAACAATTCACTTTCTCATTCTCAATAGGCACATTTCAAGTTCTCAATAGCCATGTGTGGCTAGTGGCTACCATATTGAATAGTGAAGATGTAGAATATTTCCATCATCTCAGAAAGGCCTGTTTGACCACAAACACTGCTCCATAGAAAAATGATCAAGAAATTAAATAGAATTAATGGAGTTCACTCTGAACACTACTCTATCAAATATCTTTAAAATGTCTATAGTGTCAAAATGTCTGGGTTAAAACATCATGTATTCATCTATTTTATGCATAAGACAATATTAGTTAAATAAATGATTAACTTAATTTACAATTAAGTTAATTGACATAAAAAACACTGAATACATTTTACAAATGCGTTTCTATTTTATTATGCTTTCTTCAAAAGAAGAAATTTCTGTGCTTATTTATAAACTTTACCCTCTTTTGATTGTCCAATTCATTCATCAGAGTCTTGCCTTTATTTTTTTCAGGTGTACATTATCATTTAACATCTACATATTCTATTGTGTGATTACCACCCAGAGTCCCGTTTCCTTCAGCTACCATATATTTGATCCTCTTTACCCACTTCACTCTTCCAACCCTCCTATATTTGACTCCCTTTACCCCATTTACCTCCCCCCACCTGTCCCACCCCCTACCCTCTGGTAAAGACTAGTCCATTGTCTATGTCCCTGAGTCCCTCTTTGTCCTGTTCATTTGTTGCTTTTAGGTTTATATCTCACATATAAGTGATATCATGTGATTGCCAACTTTTTCTGTCTGGCTTATTTCACTTAGCATGATTATCTCAAGGTCCATCCATGTTGTGGCAAATGGCAGTATTTCATCTCTTCTTATGGCTGAGTAATATTCCATTTTATATATATATATACGTACCACAATTTTGTTAGCCAATCATCTATCAGAGAACACCTTGGTTGCTTCTATGTCCTGGCCACTGTGAATAATGCTGCTATGAACATCTGTGTGCAAATATCTTTTCAGATATGAGTTTTCAAGTCTTTGAGGTAAATACCCAGTAGAAGGATTGCTGGATCATATGGTAGATCAATTCTTAGTTTTTTGAGGAACCTTCATACTGTTTTTCAGATAATTGAGTTTCTGAAGTTTCCCCCTATATTTAAATATTTAAAAATTTCTTGTGATGATACACTACTTTTTACACGGATATCTAGGGACTACTATCTATATTTTGAAAAAAGTTTTCAAACATACATAAAAGTGAAAAACCAAAATTATAATAATAACTCCCCTATATGCCACATATAAAAATTTTGCTATACTTATTTCATCTTTTTAAAATTTTTCTTTATTTTCTTAAAATACTCCAGGTAAATTGCAGACATTTTATCATTTACCCTTACAAATAGAGATATTTTTATTAATAGCCACAATGCTATCATCATATCTAACACAACATATAATTCCTTGATATCCTCAAATACTTGATCCAAATTAAAATTTCTCTGCTTGTCTTAAAAAAATCTTTTTATTGTTGAGTTTCTTGAGTTAAGAAGCCAAAAAGCCCACATAATACATATTTGATCATTAGGTCTCTTACATGTTGCTAATCTCAAGTGGCGCTCACCTCCAACTTCTTCATGACTTGGTTTGTTGACCAATTGTTCTGTGGAACATCTCACATGTTGAACTTTTATGTTTACTCACTTTTGATGTTATTTAGCTTGCTCCTCTGTCCTCCATGTAAACAGAAAGTTCACTCCGAAGCTTGATTAGATTCAGATTAATCGCATTTGGCACAATAAATACATAGGTGATTCTGTGTCCTCTTAACACATTACATCAGAAGGCACATAATGTGATATTAATTCTGATCAGTAGGTTCAAGTAGTAACAGTCTGACTCATCCACTGTCAAGCTCCTCATTAACTTTTTATCAAAGGGTATCATCTATTGGTGATCTCTGCCTGAATCAATTATTTCCTTAGGACTTGAAAAATGATGTATTTCTAATTCTATCATTCATTCATTTTTATTAGTTGGATTATCCTGTAAACAAACTTTGCCTTATCAACTAGGGTAAATATTGGTCATATAGGAAAAGCAAAAGATATCTGGAATTCCTTCATTTACTAGCCAGTTTTCAGAATATGGACTTGGTGCCCTAGTTATCAAAAATAGTGGCTAGTCTTAAATCATTTCTGGCATTAGTCTGCAAGTTTAGACTTTTTGGATGGTAAGTGGTAGCCACTACAGTAGGGTGGGGGGTCAGGTGTATATCTCTACGTTGGATCTAGATGTGGCTTTTGTCATTTAGTTTATATTTTAATTTATTTTAAAATTTTAAGATTTAATAGAACATTTTCAGCACCCCAGAAGTTTGTCTTGGGCCTCTTCCCAGGCAATATCCCTACCACAGAGATAGCTACTATTCTACTATAGATTAGCTTGCCTTTAACTTTATATAAATAGAATCATGCAGGATACAATATTTTGTGTTTCACTCAAAATAGTAATCTGTGAGATTTATGATCCATGTTGTTATGTAGTAAGAGTTTGTTCTTTTATACTGTTGGGTATTATTCTATTATATAAATACTACAATTTATTTATTTATTATATTTTTGATGGACATTGCACTATTTCTTATTTTGAATTATCATGGATCAAGATGCTGTGAACATCCTTGTACATGTCTTTTGATGGTTATATGCACTCTTGGAATTTTTATCTAGGAATGAAATTGCTGAGTTATAGGATAGGAATATATTTTGTTTTCAGTAATTTATATTCATATTTAGCTATTAAATAGTTTTCTAAAGTGGTTGTATCTGTTTACATTTAATATGCTTTCCTTTATCTAGAGACTTATGAACCAAAAAGACAAGTTACTGACCCTCTACTCCTTCCCCATACACCCTACATACGATGACAGAGTAAGAGCATCACAGTGGAAATTCCTATTTGGAAAGTGGAGGATTAGAAAGAACACAGCAGTCTCAGTAACAATATGAGATCTCGATGGGCAGTTGTTGGCTGTTGTCAAGACACTCTACCCTGGGGATATTTCTGAACTAGGACTGCTCTGCTCTGTGCAGGCAGCTACCGAGGCTATTGTTTTTATTACTCTTGCCTCCACCTTCCGGAAGACCCTTCTCTTCACATTATGGTCTTTAACCAAATGTGACTAAATGTTTTACCACTACATAGCATGGATCACCATTCTTCTAGCTTCTACTCAGTTTCTAAACCATCTACTGCTGGGTCTTAAAAGAATACTACTTTTTTTTAATTTTTGGTTACAAGTTTACGTATCTGCATACTGTGTTAAACTGCTGCAACAAAATGAATTGTTTGTTGTGGCTTTATACAACAAAGGTCTATGACTTGTTTATGTTACATGCTCCTTGCCAGTCAGCTAAGAGCTCTCTTTTGTCATTGTCATCCTAACTTTGAGATTCAATCTAAAGGAGCAGCCATTATTTGAAATGTTGTGTAGCCTCTGCAGAGGGAAAAAGAAGAAAAATGAATCATGCACTGCCTCTTAACAACTCCACAAATAGGTGATGTGCATCAGTTCCACACACATTTTATTGGCAAAAGCAAAATTCAAGTGGGCATAGAAGTGCATTCCTGGCATTGTCTGGAGAGAGAGACTACCTAAATGACTACTACAGCAATTTGTCTAGGAAACATCTCCAAAGCAAAAGGGACAGATCATTCTCGTTCTGTTAAAGGCCCAAGGGCATGCAGTACTTTATTGTGTGGGTGTGCCACAGTTCATCCAACTGGCGTTCTAATGATAGACATTAGACATTTATATGTTTTTGGTATTATTAATAATGTCATGACAAATAAACTTGTGTATAAATTTTACATTTTTTTCTAGTGTATTTTTGTCTGTTTATTAAACTTTTCTGTTTTGTGTTCCTTTAAAGTGATATTTTTAGCCTAATATGATATTCTTT
Source organism: Eidolon dupreanum (assembly GCA_028627145.1). NCBI lineage: Eukaryota > Metazoa > Chordata > Mammalia > Chiroptera > Pteropodidae > Eidolon > Eidolon dupreanum. The sequence continues at coordinate 43,613,513 of CM053514.1, read as the reverse complement.
CATTTTAATAGTTTTGATTAATTGACTCACTTATAGTCGAATTGGTATATTTTGCTATGTTTCTGATGTTTTAATCTTTCCTGCTTTTTATTCTTCTTTGCTGTATAATTTGTTTTCTATCTTATGTAGCTATGTTTCTTTTATTTTCTCTTTTAAAGAAACATAGATGTTAGAAATCACGTTTTAGTCAATTTGTTTAAAACCATTTGCTTTTCAGGGTATCCAGTAGATAATAAACATATATCAGAATAAAACAATGATTTTTGCTGATTCTTTAACATGGATGTAACTTTAATTCTATGATTCAATCTTTGTTCATTTTATTTGTAACTTCTTGTTTTAGATTATTTTTATAACATTCTCTTCTTTATGTCAACAATTGCCCCAAATAATTTTTTTTTGCCTTTGCAAACAACGGTCATTTTTACTTAACTGTAAGATCCTTCACATGGATGTAACTGCTTTTTTTTCCTGACTTTTTGGTTTAGATTTATTAGTTACAGTGTATCTTGTGGAGTTATCATTTTTCTTTTTCTTTTCTTTGGCTTGTTTCTTCAAGAAGGACAGGTGAGTCACATCATAGTTTCCAAGTTACCTTCGACCTCCTGCTTCCATATGCTCTTCCATTACAGGCTGGTGTCCTCCAGCACTGTATCCTTAACCTTCTGCTTTCTTCATTCTTTGGACAGTCTCTTCTACATCCAGGACTCCAGCTGTTTCCCAAATCTGGCCAGAACTCCAATAACTTCATCTCTAACCAGAGGCATCTTCCCAAGTCCATGTGTGTGTTTCATGAGGTCTTCCAGATGTTCTGTCCAGAATAGTTTGAGGATAATGCAAATTTGACATTTCATTCTTCTCTTAATCTGCTATTGCTCCTGTCTTACCTTCATTTTGATCACCACTATCCTTCAAGTCACTCAGCTCAAAACCCTGAAAATCCTTTAAAATCCTTTGAATTCTTCTTTATTATGTCTAGCCAGTTTCTAAGTCCTGTCAATTTGTTCCTTTGTGTCTCCCAAATGTACTAGCTCCTTTCTGTTCCCATGCTGGCACTGCATTGGATCACTCTTTACCTTCCCAGGGACCCAGCAATCAGCTCTCCATCTAACTTTCCTTTCCTTACTCTCTCTCTCTCTCTGATCTAATTTCTAATATCTAGAGTTCTGATTAAGAAATCCATGCATAAAACCTTGCTAGTCTGATATTCAAGGGGTTCCTGAATCTGGTGCTTACCTGCATTTGAAATATATATTTTGGAAGCCACCTTGTTCATAAAGTCTTTCTTGATAACATTCATCAATAGATAAAAATTACTCTATCACTTTTTAAAAATGTTTTGAATTTTAGATTAGTTTCATATTTCTAGAAGAGTTGCTAAAATAGTACAGAGAGTTCACATATGCCCCTCACCCAGTCTCCTCTATTATTAACAGTTTATATTAGGATAGTGCCCTTGTCACAATTAGTAAACCAATATCGATACATTATAACTAAAGTTTATACTTTACTCAAATTTCTTAGTAATCCTTAATGCCCTTTTCTGACCCATGATCCCATTTAGGATGCCACATTACATTTGGTCATCATGTCTCCTTAGATTCTGTGACAGTTCATTTTTTCCCCTCAAACTTAGGGAAAAAAAAACATTTAGGTGTTTCTGTGATGGTGGTTTTGAATGCAATTAATATTTAAATCACTAGACTAAGTAAAGCCAATTGCCCTCCACAATGTGGGTAGGCCTTATTCAATCAGTTGAAGGCTTGAATAGACCATAAAGCTGACCTTCTCTCAAGTAAAAGATAATTTTTCCTGCCTGTTGACCTTTGAACTAAGATATCAACTCTTCCTTGTTCTGCACCAGTCTACTGGACTTTAGACTTGAACTGAGACATACATCAGCTTTGCAAAATCAATCTCATATATATACATATATACATCTGTGTGTGTGTGTGTGTCTATATGTATATGTGTGTATATATCTATATCTATATCTATCTATCTATCTATCTATCTATCTATATTAGTCTATTTAGGCTGCTATAACAAAATAACACAGACTGGACTGGCTGACCTATAAATAACAGAAATTTATTTCTTATAGTTCTGGAGGCTGAGGTCTGAAATCAGGACATCAGCATGGTTTTGTGGTTGGGTTCTGGTGAGAGCTCTCTTCCCGGTTCATAGCTGGTGCCTTTTTGCTGTGTCCTCACATTGTGGAAATAGTGAGAGATCTCTGTGGAGTGTCTTTTATAAGAATACTAATCCCATTCATTAGGGTTACACCACATGACCTAAGCACTTTTCTAAGGCTCTACCTCTAATGCTGTCATTTTTATGGGTTTGGATTTCAACATATGAATTTGGGGAGAACATACACATTCAGACCGTGGTATATTGGTTGTGTTTTTCTGGAGAATCTGACTTAGCTTGGCTGTGACAATTTCTCAGACTTTCTTTCTTTCTGATGACATTTGAGGAGTAGAATGCCACCTAAACTAGGTTTGTCTAATATTTTTCTCATGGTTAGCCTGTAATTATCAGTCTTTGGGAGGAAGACTGCAGAGGTGAAGTGCCTTTCTTATCATATCACATTACATCACATCATAGCACATCAAGTATAAATATTTTCAACAGTTATCACTGATGTTTACCTTGATTACCTACCTGACTGAGGTAATTTTTCCCAGGTTCTTCCACTGTCAAGTTACTTGTTTTTCTCCTTTCAGATTCTCTTCTTTGGAAGCTAGTCAGTAAGCATGCCCACACTCAAGGGGTAGGGAGATAGGCTACATCCTGTTGGGAGAAAGTACTTACATAAATTATTTGGAATTCTTCTGCCTGTGAGATTTGTCTATTTTCTCCATTTATTTACTTATTCAAACATTTATTTATACCAGGATAAACTATGAATGTTTATTTATTAATATTTTGGATTATAATCTGATACAATGATATTTATTTTGTTGCTAGAGTTGTTCCAGCTTAGGCCATTGGGAGCTCCTTCGAGTTCACTTCTTACTCTATTCCTTTTGGAAAATACTATTTTGCATTTTACCTGGTCTTTTTCTATATATATGACTAAGCTTCATTATTAGTCATTAATTCATTGTATTCACTTTGTTCTCTTCAAAGCCAGTACCAAACTTTGCATACATTTATTTGTTCATTCATTCATACAACTAATATCTCCTACCATGTGCTATGTGCTATGATGACTGAAGGCTCTGCAAAGACAAACCAGACCAAACCAAACCAAACCAAACCAAAAACATGCACAGTCTCCAGTCTCATGGAGTTTGCTGTGGAGTATTAAAAATATACTTACAGAAGTATTGATTATTAGAAATTGTTACTAATGCTGTAAAAGGAGCCACTAAAATGTAAGACCTGGGGCATAAGCAGAAGCTCAAAGAGAGTTAGGTGTAGCATAAGCAGTAAAACAAAATTTCAGGAACAATGCAGGTATGAGTTTCCCAAAGTTAAAATGACCTAAAGTATAAATAAGTAATAAATATTTTACAAACTAAATTGCTGTAATGCAAGTTTTATTTTAAACAGTATCATCCACTGTTTTTTAATCAGTAGACAAGAATTGTGGTCATGCTCCATATTAGTCAGAGTGATTAATACCAGTCACTAGTACAATCCACAATGCATTAGCAGCATATCGCAATAAAGGGGTTATATCTCATGCATGTCACAGTCTAAAAGAGAGTTTTGTCAGTCATCTCTCTGGCATGAATCTTCAGGGTACTTCTTCTCCAAGTGCTGAACCCAAGCATCATATTTTCTTCCATTGCGTAGTTCTAAATATCAGAATATTTACTTCCAGCCATGAAGACACAAAAGAGAGGATTGAAGAGTCTCATAGGAGATTTCAGGGACCAGCCTAAAGGTAGTTACATCACTTTCCTCACATACCATTGGCTAGGACAAATCATATGACACCATTTAGAAAGAGGGACCTGGGAAGTACTAAGAGAAAGAGGAAATGAAAAAGCAAACAAACAGTATTGGCTCTGCTGCATATATCACAAGTGTGACATATGTAGAGAGCCTTGGGCAGCACTACTATAAAAATAATTTTGAAATGACTGAAAAGGTAGTTGCATTCTTTACAGACTGTTATTATGTCCTTTAGGGATGGAAGAGAACCATTTTCTTTCACCTTGAACATTTCCCCTGAAACTTTCTCTGGTGTTCAAAGACCACCAAGCCACTTTCTCATCATTTAGGCTTCCCTGAGTGCCTAGTATTAAGTCTCACAAGGACAGAGCTCAACTATATCTTTAGCAAATATGGAATGCATTATGACCTCTGCAACTGTTCCACCATGTCTGCTGCCCAGCTAAAAGCAGAAAGGCCAGAGAGCATGAGTAATTTATTATAAACAACCATCATTATTTATCTCAGATTTAATGGTGGGAGTCAAACATAGAAAATAGCTCTGTCAACTATATCTGGCAAAGATTAGTGGCTTTAAAGTCAGAATAATGAATTTGACATTTTGATTTTCTACCTACTGAATGATCTTGGGCAAGTCATCAATGCTAAAAATGTATTAAGCACCTACTGTTAGCCATCTACATAAGGGTGGAGGTTGTAAAGGCAAATCATGGGCAATCAAGGAACTTAATGTAATACCAGATGGTAAATGTTCTCCCACTTCCCCCATGTGTCTATTACCTTGGCCCATAGAGGAAGAAACTTCTATTCCCTTGGCCTTGTAGCCACTGCCAACTTCAACAGTGAGTGCTTCTGCTACAGCCTTTGCTGTCAAATTCATGCCTCACAAAGATGAAATGGTTTTATAAAGATGAGTCTAACTGGGGATACCTGGGTCATAAACCTGTGGTTCAGTTGCAGAGAAGACCAGGAAAGGAAGGATAGAAATTTAAAATTTTTAGAAATTTTCCAAATATTAGAAGGGCATTTAAAATGTGCCATTCAAAAAGATTTTCAAATGGCACTTGAAAGACAATTTGATGTTGGAGACCATGCTTTTGTTTTAGAATAATTATATAAATCACTCCCAGCTGTGCTGAGCAAAACCAGGTAAGAATATAGAAAAATGATGGTTAGTTTGATCCTGTTTTTGGGATATTGTGATAGCTGCAACAAAAGGACAAGGCTACTGGGATGTCAAGTATCCTAGAAAGAAGAAGAAGTGCTGAAGTTTTCAATGAATTTAAGGAGCAGTAACAGATCCCACCCCAGACCTACAGAATTAGAAACTTTGGAAATGGGGCCCAGGAATCTGTGTTTAATAATAGTGTGATTCAAAAGTTTTAGAAATACTGGCTGGACCATAACCTCCAGAGACTGGTGGAATTGGTCTGGGGATATAGACAAGCATTTACAAATATCTTTTATATGTTCCAGGAAAATGTAGCCAGAATTGAGAGCAACTGATCTATGCCAGCTCTTTCAACTTATAATCAAGAACACTGAGTCTGGTGAAATTAAATGATTTTTCCAAGCTATCAGGTTTTTGTTATTCTTGTATTTTTTAAAACATGGAAATAAAAGAGACATGATTCCTTCTAAGACCACACAGCCAGTACAGGACAGAGATGACACCAGAAGCCAACTATTTCAACCTCCAATGTTACCCATTAGGGTCCTCTTGTTACCAGAGAATGGAGTCCTCTCCCGGCACGTTGTCCAGGTTCTTGATATCTTGAACAAAGAATTGAGCAAGACACCAAAATACAGTAAAAAAAGAAAGTTTTATTAGAAGGGAAGTACACTTCCAGATGTGGAAGCAGGTCTGAGCAAGAGAAGTGTGGCTCAAAAGTCCTGGTAGCAAAGACTTCAGGGTTTTTATCCCTTTTTTGCTGTGGGTGGTTACTTTTCTTAGAGAAGTGGGCTTCCTTGATTGACAACTAAGATTGACAGGACTCAGTGATTCATCATTTTGCTTTTTGTGCATATTTGTTCCCAGAATTCAGTCTTTTATAATGATGTTAATGAACTTCTAGGCACATGCATCATCTTATAATGATAGTATAATGAGACTCAAGTGAGTTGAAGGTTGTTGGGATCTCATTGAGCAGGTGCAAGTGACTGTCTTAAACTGGCACCTAAATCTCTGTCTACTGGTTTCTTTATGTGAGTTAAAAAAATGCCTTCTGGCTTGCCTAATTGTGGGAAGATTAGGACAGACCTTTTCTAAGATAGGATGACCTCAGTGTCTTTGCAGGCAGACCCAAAACCAACTAACTTTCCTGCCTACCTCTTTTTCTAAAAGCCATGAACTCACTTGTTATTAGTATGGATGTTGAGGGATGGGAGGTCTCTTTTTCCCTATCTGCTTCCTGCTGAGAATGGCCTTAGTCTCTGCCTACAGGGGTTTCATGGAACTCTTTCCCTTTCTGCCTCAGTCAGAGCGAGGTCTTGGGTTTCCTGCTGAAGTGCCACCTCAGTCCCTAGACAAGAAAAAGAAAATACAAACTCATTATTTAAATCATACATCTATTAATTTCTATTATTGATTTGCCTATAAAGTGAGTAAAGGGAAACAGGCTTGGTTAATATATTTCGTAAAGAGTAAAAAGAAAGACCTTTGGCTTAAAGTCTCCTTCCCCTCAGACTCTAAGGGCCCTGCCTGGTTTACCACCATTTCTGCTTAACAATGATTAATGACTCTTATCAATAGCCAGAGGATCTGAGTCACCAGGGCAATTATCAGGATTTGAGGGAGAGGGCCTTTTTCCAAAAAGAGGAGGGAAGAAAACTTAACTAGGTTTACTAAAAAGATTAACTCTACAAGAGATGTCCCATTTCATTTCCTGCTAAAAGATTAAGGATTTTACAAGTGATGTCCAACCTCACTCCTTCTCCTCCAATAATATTAAAGTCTATTTAATTCATTTTCATTCATTTTAAACATATATTCTCAAAGGGAGAAAAAATATTTCTTGGAGTGTAGAATATATTAGATAATACAATGGATTGTAGCCCTCCAGAGCTAAACATTACCAAATAAAATCTTAATCCTTGGTATTAAAAAAATAATAAATAAATGGCAGTTAATAACGACATGAGAAAATAGTTTCCTGGAACTTAGGATTGCAGGCACTGTGTAATTTTGTGTAATCGTCTAGTGCAGGAATGTTGAAAAGATTTACCCTTGTTGTACTGTATTGGGAAGGGTTTCAGCACTCTGTCAAGGTCAGGAGAAAGAATGATATGACCAATTTGAGATTTGATTGAACATGGCAGAGTGAGAGAAGTCCTCAGATCTCTCGCCTTAAAATGACAATAAAGTTGAACATGTAAAGCTCAACATTAAACACTGAAACTGCACACCAGCACATCTGAGCGTGGGATCTGCACATAAAAGCTACCACAGTTCAGAACCCTGGATGTGGGGTAGTGGACTTGTAGAAAAAAAGAAGCTGCCTCTTGTAGCTGGAGCTCCCTGTAAGAGGAGGGGGAAGGGAGAAGGTGTGGTGACTTCCCTTAACAGCCCGGCTTGGGAGTTCTGTGAGCTCCATGCGGCCAGTGGCAGTGCCAAGTCATCAGAGCAGAAGGCAGAGAAATGGGACAGCAGAAAAGTGGGTATGGCAGAGAAACAACAGACGATTTTTACTGGCCGAGGTTGCAAAACCGAGGCTGAGCCACACCCCCAAACCCCAACCCAGAGAGCCTTTTCCCTATACCCTCTGAGATCAATCACTGCAGAGCCCCAGAGGAATCTGAACAAATGCTACCAAAACTGTCACTAACCCTGATGGAAACTGAGGGTAGTGAGCATGATTAAACATCTATAAGAAAAAAAAGACATTATTAAGACTATATAAAGCAGAGATCCAAGAGACTTAGACATCAACACTGGAAACAAAAACAACAACAACAACAACAAAACAAAGAGGAAAAAACCCACCTTCTTTGCAACAGGCTAGGGACCATTATATAATAAATCGTCTTTCTGGAAAAAAAAAAAAGCAAAAGCATACTTACATTAATGTCCAAGTGGAGAAATAGTCCATTAAACACCATGAACAACCAAGAAAGAAAGAGAAAAATCTCCAGAAAATAAGCTTACAGACATAGATGCAGCTTAAATGACAGAGAATTCAGAATGGTACTTCTGAAAAAACTCAATGAGTTCAGAAATGAGTCATATCAACAATTTCAGAAATTGTAAAAAAACAACTAGATGAGCAGAATGAGTTCTTTAGTAAGGAGATTGAAAACCTCAAAAAGAACTGAATAGATCTTCTGGAGATAAAGAACACACTGCAAGAGTTGACAAATAAAACAGAAAGCTTGGGAAATAGAGTGAACCAAATGAAGGAAAGGATCAGTGATATTGAAGACAGAAATCTAGAAATAAATCAGAAGGAAGAATAGAGAAACCAACGATGCAAAAGAATGAAAGAGAAATACATGAACTAACTGATACCATCAGCAGAGGAAACATAAGAATAATGGGCATTATCAAATGCGAGGGAAAAGAGCAGGGTATAGAAAGCATTTTCAGACAAATAGTTGATGAGCATTTCCCAAATCTAAAGAATGAGCTGGAGCTTGGAATTCAAGAAGTCAATAGAATACCCAATAATCTCGACCCAAAAAGGTCTTCACCAAGACATAGTGTATTAAAATTACTAAAAATCAGTGACTGTCTACGATCATGCCACCCTGAACTACCTGATCCCGTCTGATCTTGGAAGCTAAGCAGGGTCGGGCCAGGTTAGTACTTGAATGAGAGACCACCTAGAAAGACCAGGTGCTGCAGGCATTAAAAAAAAAAAAAATGGGCTTGTAAGGAGACAAGGTCCTGGCAATCTGTGAGGTCAATCAAGGGTTGCCTTGCCTAAAAAAAAAAAAGAAAAAGAAAAAGAAAAATTAGTGATAAAGACAGAATTCTCAGGGCATCCAGGGAGAAGAAGAAAATAAACTATAAAGTAAAACTCATTAGATTATCATTGGACCTCTCAGCACAGACCTTACAAGCCAGAAAGAAGTGGAATCAAATATTTAAACTATAAAATGAAAGGAACTACCAGCCTAGAATAATGTATCCAGCTAAGCTCTCCTTTAGATATGAAGGAGAAATAAAAACCTTTCCAGACATAAAAAAATTGAGGGAATTCTCCAGTATGAGGCAAGCACTACAGGAAATATTGAAAGGGGTCAACTCACATAAAAAAAATAACAAAAAAGAATATATAATTAGGAGTAAGGTGACTAGCAGGCTGATAAAAACAGAGGAGTGCAACCCTTATTAGGAACAGGACATTATAAGGTTAAAATAAGAAGAGATTTGTTGTAGCAAGATGGTAATGAATGTTAAGCAAATTGAGACAACAATGATTGATTCGAAGATCCAAATTAGCAAAGGGAAATGGAGATAAAGTGTGTGTGTGTATATATTTATATATATAAAAACTATCCTTTATTATTCGTAATGGTAACCACAGGCGAAAGATTCAGAACCGAAGAATATAACGTAAAATAAGGACCAGAGGAAAAACCCACAAAAGCCAACCAAAATAAAGAAAACAGACACAAGAATAAGGAAGCAGTGGAAACGCTGAGCTACTGGAAAGCAAAAGATAAAATGGCTATAAGAAGATCTCATATTTCAATAATCACCCTAAATGTAAATGGACGGAAGTCACCAATAAAAGGCACAGAGTTGCAGAATGGATCAAAAAACAAAACCCAACCATATGCTGCCTCCAAGAGACACATCTCAGCTCCAAAGACAAATATAGATTCAAAGTGAAAGGGTGGAAAATGGTATTTCAAGCTATTGGCATTCAGCGGAAAGTGGGAGTAGCAGTACTAATATCGGACGAAATAGACTTCAAAAAAAAAAAAAGGTGAAGATACAGAAGGACACTTCATAATGATAAAGGGAATTATGCATCAAGAAGACATAACACTTATTAATATCTATGCTCCAATCAGGGAGTCGAAAATATGTAAAGCAATTACTAACAGAACTAAAGGGAGAAACAGATCTAATCACTATCATAGTAGGGGACCTAAATACACCTCTGTCGGATATGGACAGATCATCCAAAAAGAAAATCAATAGGGAAATAACATCCTTAAATGAAACATTAGACCAACTGGACATAATTGACATTTACAAAGCCATCCATCCCAAAACAGTTGCTTATACATTCTTCTCTAGTGCACATGGAACATTCTCAAGGATTGACCACATACTGGGACACAGAGATAGCCTCAACAGATGTAAGAGGGTTGAAATCATACCAACCATATTCTCTGATCATAATGCTTTGAAACTAGAGATCAGCTGCAAAAAAAGAAAGGGAGGAAGGACCACAAATACATGGAGATTAAACAACATACTACTGAAGAATAACTGTCGCAGAAGAAAGAAAAAGAGAGATCAAGAGGTACCTAGAAATGAATGATATTGATAGTAAAACATATCAAAACTTTTGGGACACTGCAAAAGCAGTCAAAAGAGGAAAGTTCATATCATTACAGGCATACCTCCAAAAACAAGAACGAGCCCAAATAAACAACCTAATGTTTCATCTTAAAAAACTAGAAAAGGAAAAACAAATTGAGGCCTAAAGTCAGCAGAAGGAAAGAAATAATCAAAATTAGAGAAGAAATAAATGAAAATTAAAACAAACAAACCATAGAAAAAATAAATGCAACAAAGAGATGGTTCTTTGAGGAGGTTAACAAAACTGGCTAGATTCACTGAAGAAAAAGACAAAGGACACAAATAAACAAAATCAGAGATGAAAGAGGGGAAATTATGACTGACATCACAGAAATACAAAGTATCATACAAGAATACTATGGAAAAGTATAAAACACCAAATTCAATAATCTAGAAGAAATAGACCAGTACTTAGAAAAATACAGCCTTCTTAGACTGAATCAAGAACTGGAAAATCTAAATAGATTGATCACCAGTTTGGAAATCAAACAAACATCAAAAACCTACCAAAAAGTAAAAATCCAGGACCAGATGGCTTCACCAGTGAATTCTACCAAACATTCAAAGATTTAATACCTATTCTCCTCAAACTCTTCCAAAAATTGAAGAGGAGGAAATACTTCCTAACTCATTTTATGAGGTGAATATTACCCTGATACCAAAACTTGGTTTAAAAAAAAGCTCAAAACATTCAGTGAAGGAAGGAAATCCTCTTTAATAATTGGTGCTGGGAAAATTGAAGGCCTTCTGCAAAAGAATGAAACTAGACTGTTATCTATCACCTGTTGGGAGCCCTTTGTAAGGAATTATCAGTTCCTGGAAATCCTAAGGGAGGAGAAGCATCAGTTCCTGAAATCCCAAGGGAGGAGAAGCATCAGTTCCTGAAATTCCAAGGGAGGAGGTTTCTCTTGGCTTTATGTTAATCCATGTTAATCACAGCTATTGTTTCTGGATACTTGTGGTTTTGTTTTGAGCAGTTTGTTACTTTGTTACAAGCAGTTTGTCACTTACTCAAGCTGTATAAGTATATGGTACTAAATAAACTCGAGGCTGCAGCTTTGACTGTATGCCCTCTCGAGATCTTTTTCTCTTCTCTGTCTTTTTTCCTAACCCTCGCTCCCCCACTCAGGACTGTTCGACTCCGTCCGGTGGGTTCCGGCAGAAGTGGCGCCCGAACAGGGACCTGAGAAGGGGGGGGGCGGGGTAAAGTGAAGGGCGTCACACGGTAACAGGAGTACTCTGATCAAGGTAAGGTGGTGCGGCAAGCGGGAGTAAGATGGGCAACGGTAATAGCCGTGAGCTCTTTGTACATATGCTTAAGAGTATGCTCTGAGCAAGGGGAGCGAAAATAGGAAAACAGAAGCTTACAGATTTTCTACATTTTGTAGAAGAAGTATGTCCTTGGTTTCCCA
>CM053514.1:43492833-43601557 GCA_028627145.1 Eidolon dupreanum | reverse complement strand
TCTGTAAATATAGAAACCTGGGAAAAGGTAGGGGAAAGGTTAAGAGATTATTATAATGTCCATGGACCTTGTAAAATACCTGTAGATACATTTAGTTTATGGAATATAATTAAAGATAGTATAGATCCTAGACATGAGAAAGATAAAATTAAAGAACAGACAGCAAAAGAAGAAAAGCCTGCATTACCAGAGGAGCCTAAGATAGAGCCTTCTGCTCCTTCAATTTCTATAAGGGCAGGATTTGATGGGGAAGATAGTGAAGAAGAGTTAAATCCAACAGATCAGGCAGAGTTAGAAGAAGAGGCAGCACGGTATCATCATCATGATGATCCTTTTGCAGCCCTTGCAGATACTGCCTGTGCTCCTTCTAGTAAGGAAGAGTTTGCCCCTAGTAAAGAAGAAATTTGGATAAAAGAAATTCAAAGTTTGCAAAGTACAATATCTAATTTGGCAGGACAGATTCAGCAATTAAAAATGCATCAGGGACCGTAGCCTTTGCAGGCCCCACAATGGGATCCTAATAATATAGGAGGCCATGGTCTGCCTTCTCCTTTTGAGCCTACTGTTCCAGTAGTAGCAGTGGTGCAAAGACCTACAGGTCATCAGCCTTTGTCATTAGTTACATCTGTGCCACCCATGTCTCCTTTACAATTAACATTAAGAAAGGCACATGACCGAGGAGAGGATACATCAAGATTGTACCTTATGTGCCCTGTTATGTAGGGAAGAAATGCTCAAGGGCAGCCTGAGCAGTAACCTATGAAGAGATATATTTTACCTCAAAAAGTTCAGATTAGAAAAGATAAGCTAAAAACTTTAAATGATTTTCAGAAATTATTAGGAGATATTAATAGGCTTCGACCTCACTTAAGAATAAGCCAAAAATCATAAAAACAGGTAATGGAACTGGATATACTAGCAAAGCTTTTCAGCAATTTTGTTCTCGATTTTCTATTATGCATAAAACAGGCATACCCTATAACCCTCAAGGACGAGGTATTGTTGAAAGAAGTCATGGAGCTCTGAAAGCTCAATTACATAAAATAAAAAAAGGGGAGTTATATCCGGAATCTCCTCATAACCTTTTAAATCATACTCTTTTTATTTTAAATTTTTAAAATGTGGATGCTCAAGGTAAATCAACCGCAGAGCGTTTCTGGCATCCTAAAACTCAAGATAATTATGCACGAGTGAGGTGGAGGGATCCACTTACAGGATCATGGCATGGCCCCGACCCGGTATTAATATGGGGACGAGGGCATGTTTGTGTTTTTCCAAAGGATGCTTATGGCACACGTGGTTACCTGAAAGACTTGTCCGCGTGGCTGACAACACCCAGGGGAATGTGCCTCTTTCTGATACTGCTGTTGATGTCCAGATGGGGTGACAGTGCAGTACATTGGGCCTACGTACCCGATCCACCTGTTCCTACATCCAACCTCCTTTGATGGTTCACCGATCACTGTACAGGTGAACAATACACATCTTCTAGACGGGCCATCTACTCATGCAACAATTATTCAGACTGCTAGACATAAAGCCTTGACATGTGTAAATGCCCCTTATGTTTTACTATCTGGAAGAATTAATATAACCTATATCAATGGAGATCAATTTAATGTAACTTGTAATAACTGTAATTTGTCCAATTGTATTACTGTTGTGCCTGATGGTACAAGTGTAATGGTATTGCACCAGCCAGCCTTTGTCATGTTACCTGTAAATGTTACAGGACCTTGGTATTCTGATAGGGGTTTGCAAGTGCTTAAGGAAATCAACACAGCTTTGAGCCGCCAGAAAAGATTTGTAGGACTACTTATTACAGGTTTAGTTGCTCTTGTATCACTCATAGCTACAGCTACTACTGCTGCAATAGCCTTATCTCAATCTGTACAAACAGCTCACTATGTTAATGAAGGCTCTAAGAATATATCTCTTGCTTTAGGGACTCAAGAAGATATTGATAGAAAACTTGAACAAAAGTTAGATGCTCTATGTGAAATGGTTCAATATCTGGGTGAAGAAGTTCAAGGGTTAAAAATTAGATCTTGTCTTGAATGTCATGCTGAATTTTATTGGATTTGTGTTACAGCTAAGGAACATAACGATAGCATTCATGGATGGGATAGAATAAGGTCACATGTAAAAGACATTTGGCATAACGCTAATGTGTCATTAGACCTGTTAGAGTTACACAAGGAAATTCAAGCATTAATAGACTCTAAGCCTTTAAACTTTGGTGCTGCAAAAACTGCTAAAGATATTATTGATCACTTAAGAAGCTTGGTACCTCATTGGTCTATGTTTAAGCATCTTGCTGTATCTGTATTGATTATTGGAATTGGTGTACTATTAGTCTTATGCTTACTTCCTACCTTGGTAAAATGCTTTGTAAGAGCTATCCTTAATGTCCAAGCAAACCTCCATCATGTCAGGCTCCAAGCCCTACCTTAATTTGGGCAGAAAGTAAAATCTCCCTTAGCAGGGGCTGGTAGTCAAAGACGGGTAAGATCTCAGAGGTTGAACAACCTAAGACAGGGCATGTATGCTAGAGATACATGTTCCGATGACGGGTAAACTTCAGACCTGGTGAGGGGTCACCTAAGACAGGCACAGTCACCTAGCTCCAAGGTTAAGAAGGCCTTGGCTTTTAGAAAATAAAAAGGGGGAGATGTTGGGAGCCCTTTGTAAGGAATTATCAGTTCCTGGAAATCCCAAGGGAGGAGAAGAATCAGTTCCTGAAATCCCAAGGGAGGAGAAGCATCAGTTCCTGAAATTCCAAGGGAGGAGGTTTCTCTTGGCTTTATGTTAATCCATGTTAATCGCAGCTATTGTTTCTGGATACTTGTGGTTTTGTTTTGAGCAGTTTGTTACTTTGTTACAAGCAGTTTGTCACTTACTCAAGCTGTATAAGTATATGGTACTAAATAAACTCGAGGCTGCAGCTTTGACTGTATGCCCTCTCGAGATCTTTTTCTCTTCTCTGTCTTTTTTCCTAACCCTCGCTCCCCCACTCAGGTCTGTTCGACTCTGTCCTGCGGGTTCCAGCAATCACCACACACCAAAATAAACTCAAAATCGATTAAAGACCTAAATTTAAGACCTGAAACATTAAAATGCATAGAAGAAAACATAGAAACTAAACTCAAGGACCTTGGGTTTAAAGAGGATTTTATGAATTTGACCTCAAAAGCAAGGGAAGTAAGCTAAAATAAATGAATAGGATGACGTCAAACTAAAAAGCTTCTGCTCAGCAAAAGAAATCATCAACAAGGTAAAGAGACAACCATCCGAGTGGGAAAATACATTTGCAAGCAACACCTTCGATAAGGGCCTAATATCCAAAATATACAAAGAACTCATACGACTCAATAACAACAAAAATACGAACGGTCCAATCAAAAAATGGGCAGAGGATCTGAACAGAAACTTCTCCCTTGAGGACATACAAATGGCCAACAAATATATGAAAAGATACTCAACATTGCTAGCTATTAGGGAAATGGAAATCAAAATCACAATGAGATATTATCTCACACCTGTTAGAATAGCTATAATCAAAAGGACAAATAATAACAGATGTTGGAGAGGATGCGGAGAAAAAGGAAGCCTCATACACTGCTGGTGGGACTGGAAGTCGGTATAGCCACTATGGAAAACAGTATGGAGGTTCCTCAAAAAACTAAGAATAGACCTATCATATGATCCAGCAAATCCTCTACTGGGTATTTCCCCTAAAGACTTGAAAACTCATATCCATAAAGATATTTACACACCGATGATCAGAGCAGCATTATTCACAGTGGCCAGGACATGGAAGCAACCAGTGTCATACAATAGATGTTTGGTAAACAAGCTGTGGTACACATATAGAATGGAATATTAATCATAAGAAGAGATGAAATACTGTCATTTGCAACAACATGGATGGACCGTGAAATAATCATACTAAGTGAAATAAGCCAGATAAAGTTGAAAATCACATGTTATCATTTATATGTGAGATATAAACCTAAAAGCAACAAATGAACAGGACAAAGAGAGACTCGTAGATATGGACAACGAACTAGTGGTTACCAGAGGGGAGTGAGAAAGGGGAGCAGAAAAATAAAATATTAAAAGTAATAAAAGTCTTTGTACACAAAAAAAAGGGAAAAAAAAGATATAACTAATTCTTAAGAACCTTGGGATTAGGGTATTTTGGTAATGGTGCCACACATTTGCAATTAATGATACAAATATGGTGATAGGAATGGTGGCTAATGAGTAATGATGGTGGAGACAGCACAGTGTTCAGAGAACAAATGTATTTGGGTCTAAGGTGTTTGTGGATCTCAGAACACGAACACTGAAATTTCCCAATGATAAAACAGGCCTTAGCTGGAAGGCTTAGGTGCCCAAATCCACAGTGAGTGAGGAAATGACCAGGAGATCTTCAGCACAGAATTAAGATTAAGTGGCCAATCTCAAAGATGGAGAGGGTTAAGTCTGTGGAGGAAGAGAATGTAACAATGCAAAACTGGGAGAATGTGACTGTGCTCATGCATGGATATGAAGAGAATATTCTTTGAAGAAGGTGAAGATGAAGGAAGGTTTATTAGAATGGAATGAGGGATTTCATAAGATGCTGGGGAAAGGATGACACCAAAGATCAGAGTTAGAAAGAATTATGTGAGAAGACAATAGTAAATGAGAAGTTACATAGTAAGAAAGGTTTGCTCTCTGGGCCAAAGGAGGGACTGACTCTGAGTAGACACAGAGGAACACATGTATTTTCTCAGAGTCTGTAATAAGAATTTGCTCCCTGTGGAGCTGGCATTTGAGCCTCACACAGCAAGGATAAAAATGATCTCAGTCTGAGAGGATTCTAGTCTGCGGACCTGGGTGTCACAGTGTCTAAGAGATTGTTCACCATATTATACACTTCTATGAAAATGTTGGTCATGAGATCATATTTTCTGGTTCTGTGGTACAGAATATAATTAGAGGTGATTTTTACAGTAACAGAATCCTTTTCTTGAGTGTCCTTCAGCTCCCTATCTCTTTTTTTTTTCCTTATAGCGAGATGCCAGATTAGCAGGCTTGTCTTCTTTGATGTCAATAAGGTCACCATTTTGTGCTCTTGTAACTCTTATGTTCTCCATAGCCTCTGCAGTGGTTCCACTCGTCACAGCTACTGTATCCAGAAGGGCCCCTGCTAGCCTCTTTTTGGCCTCCATCCACATGAGCTTCATTGTTCATTTGTAGTCTCTCCTACACTCCAACTTTCACCTTCTAGGGTAATTACACTTTTTGTTGTTGTTGCTAAGCTATAAAACAGGACAGATTGCTTTAGTTTTCTGGCATCACCCTCTGAGATACAACTCCTTCACTTGACTCATTTCAATCACATTTTCCTTAAGAACTAGACCCAAGTCCCTCAGGGGCTGATCAGGACACTCCTGGGTGACAACCTAGGATTCTGTACACAAAGCTCTCTATTCCTGGGGCAAAAGTTCACCAGACAAATGCATAGGGTAGTAAGGTATTCTAATGAAAGGATGCTATTAGAGGAAAGTCTCCTATGGACAGTTTTTATGGGGAAGAGAGTCCATAAAAAAGAAATATAGTAAAGTGCTAGAAACTGCTCAGGGGAAACACATCAATAGAGAGTAAGGGTTACCTCATAATCCTATCAATCAGAAATAACTGTTGTTCAATTAACCAACATTAATATTTTGGTGTATATGCTTCTAAATGTAGATCTGATGATAGAGATTTACATACAAATATAAATCCACAGTAATATTTTAAATTAATAAGAGATCCATGTTATATTTTATAACTTACTTGTTTCACTTTTAGTATTATAAAGTAAACGTCTTTTCATGCTAGTGAAGATCCACAACCTCTATGGATGATTCTGTGATAGGTGTGTTCCATTATTTACTTACAATGTACTTACCTCATGCTTTTGAGATCAGCTGGAGATGAGGATATTAAAAATCCTGATGCAGCTCTCCAATGATACTAAAATTTATTTTACAGAGTTCAGGCTCATGATGGGAAAACAAAAACAAAAACAAAAACAAAGAAAAACCCTTTAATACAGAGAATTACAAGAGCTGGACTTAAACACATTGCCGACAGAGCAATAGTCATCAGGTAATCAAGGGCTCAAAGGGGCTGAACTGGCCCTCTTTACTATGCTCAATATGTACTGTTGTTATGTGTGCTTCCAGGGACTTGTCTGTGGTCAGTATTCTTCATAGACCCTGATTTGGGTCAACCACAAAACAAAAACTTTGGGGGTCTCAGTTTTTAGCAAATATTTTGGGTAGATTGCTCAAGATTCTATAAACTAATAAGAGATTTAAAGACAAGGGAGGAGGAGTCTGCCCTGTCCTAAATATAACTCACTAGCTCTGAGTTTTAGTCACTGACTTTGACTTTGGTCACTTTACAATGTCTACAATTCTTTGTCGATCTCCCTCTCAAAATATGGAGCTCTGCTCTCTCCTTTAGCATGAATGAGACTTAGAGATTTACTTCTAACAAAAGGAATGTGGCAGACATGGCAGTAAGTGTCTTCTGAAAATAGTCATAAATGGCATCAAGGCTTCCTCCTTGCTCTCCTGAATCACCCACTCTGGGGGATGCCAGATGCCACGTCATGAGGTAACCCCTGTAGAGAGGTCTCTACAGAGAGGTGGTAATGAGGAATTAAGGACTCCTGCCAACAGAGGTATGAGTGAGTGAGCCATTTTGGAGGCAGGTCTTCCAGACCTGCCCAAGCCTTCAGATCACTGGTCACCATCTTGACTGTACTGTCAGAAGAGTTCCTGAGACATAAATTCCCAGTTAATTGCTCTCAGATTCTGTACACTATGAGATAACAAATGTTTATTGTTTTAAGCCACTAAATTTTGGAGTAATTTGTTACATAGCAATTGATATTTAATGCATTAATAAAGAAGTATTTTTCAGGGGGAAATGTGAAAAAATAGGGTGGATCTGCCCTGAAAGGATTAGGCTAGAGTCCAAGAAAAAAGGGAAATGGAAAGTGGGATTTTACTGGCAGAATCTCTCAAGAACATCACCATCGCTGGGTCAATTTCCAAGTCACTGTTTCTCCTGAACCCCTTAGTTCTTTAGACTGCATTTTCTTTATAACCCAAAGATGATCAGATCTCAGTACCAGCGGACTGATGATAATAACAATAACTCTCACTTAACTAAGTACTTAACTCTATGCACAGCCTTATTCTAAGCACACTATTGATATAACTTCATTTAATCTTTACCATAACCCTTGACGTATGTTTTATAGGTATGAAAACTGAGATGAAGAGAAGTTAACTAATTTCTTCCATATCACAGGTCTAGTATGAGTAGGTCTCAAGTCCAGGCAGAGAGACTCCAAAGACCACATACATCCACAACTCTGACGAGTAAAGATTAGACAGCTCTTGGAGTTCCAGGGGTTCCCTCTATGGAATTTGAGACCTGAGTTCAGGCATATGGGGCCTTAAAGAGGTGAAACAGAGTCAAATTCCTTACAACCTTAAATGCTAGCCTGACAAATTCAGCCTTTATTCCATAGGCAACTATTCTTTTTCATAAGAATCTTTCACATTTTCTTTTTCAAAATTTGAAGGCTCTTAATCATACTGTGTATGAGATACATGAGGGATTAATCAAGACACACCTTACAGAGGAGGGATTTGTTTATTTTTGCAAAGGAGTTCTTTAGTTCACACTTGATATGTGGGTTTGGAACAGGAAAGTTCAGAAGGCATACCCAGGAGGGAAAAATAAAACGATGTGGGAATAAAGGAAAAGAAAAAAGAGAGGAAATAAATTTCAGAAATAAACAAAGACTCAAACTTAAGGTTAATATGACATTTAGATATCACAAGAGGCTTGGCTTATATTTTCAGATTAATCTCAACTCTGAACTTCATCTTTACCTACATAGCCATCAAACTTCTAAATTAATGTTTCTAAAATAGAACCCTGATTTTTCTTCCCTTTCTTTGATCTTCTTTTCCTTCAGGCTTCTCTCTTTCAGTAAACACAAATTTTATTCATCTATCTATGCATTCCCAAGTATTGGAGCTATCCTTACCTCTTCTCTCTCTTACCACATATCTAATCTTTCAGCAAAGCCTATTGGCTTCACTTTTAAAGTACAGTATGAATCTAACCTTGTCTATCTCTCTGCCAGAGCCCCTATCCTGGTCCAGGTCCCCATTATCCTTCACTGGCTTATTGTGATAACTCATAACTTGTTTCCCGATTTCTACTGTTATCCCTATAGTCCATTCTCCCCACTGTAGTTGGAGTGACCTTTTTAAAACAAAGGTCAGATTATGTCCTCTCTGCTCAAAATCCTCCAATGGCAACCCAACTTTATCAGAATAAAATTTAAGCTGCTTTTTCTGTCCCACAAGGCCTTATATAAATCTATCCATTAGCTACCTACTCTGAGCCACTTTCCTCATTGATCTCTGTGCTCTAGATTTTGTGTCCTTTCTATTCCTCAAGCATGCCAACCCTGCTCTGTCCTGGGGCTCTTGACACTTGTTGCTCCCTCTGCTTCAAAGGCTGTCCTATAGCTGCAAAGCTTGCTCCTCCACTTCATTCAGATCTCTGCTCCAAGTTACCTTCTTAAAGGGGCCTTGCCTGATTACTACATCCTCAATTCCCTTTTCTGGCTTCAACAGTCCTTTGCCCAACCTAGTGTTATCTCCCTAAATATATTACAGATAGACTGTTCATTGGTCTATTATCCTTCCTGCTCCTTGTTAGTCACATGAGAGCAAGAATTTTACCTATTATCTCACTGTTGTTCCCTCATGCCTCAGCTGGTATCTGGAACTTAGAAGGCACTTAACGAAATTTGTTTGAATAAATAAATTAATAAATGTCACCATTTTGTACTGTGAACCATAATGAATTTAATGATTCAAGAGAATGACATCACATAATAGGTCAGTATAATAACTATTAATTCCCTGACCGATGTTGGAAAAGAAATTTCTGTGTAATGAACTAATGCTACTAAATGTCATTCATCACAACTCTTATAATAATCAACTCAATAAGCTATGGAATGTATATTGTACATGTAATTGAATGTTTTCAAACCATGCATGTAATGACACAAATTACAGTTTGTGAGCTGTAGCTAATGAAGAAAAGTATAATATAAACTAATGACAAGGGAGCCAATGATGCATTCTCTACATTAGTAGATTTGCACACCATTATGAGGAATGAAATGCTATCAAAGGAATTTTTTTTTCTGGCCAAAACAAAAACAAAAACAAAAAACAGAGAAGAAAATGAAATGGAGAGGACATGATTGACGCCATTTAAATCTATAACTTTACATTTTGCTTCCTAAATGTAACCTAAGGTTATAAATCAAGTTAATAAAAGTAGATAAGTGCATTGCCTTACATTTCCCACTGAAGAGGTAAAGTAAGAGAGAAGAAAGCATTAAAACAAAGCCTTCCTGGCAACACATTGTTTTTCATTATATTTCCTAGCATTCAAAGACAACAGTGTAGTTTTTACTTGTCTGAGAGGTTACAAAGGAGATGGATCCCTGTGTTAGATTATAATGGAAGCCTGGGAGAGGCCACAAAGAGAAAGTATGTTTTGGAATGACTAGTTCAGAAAGTTTCTAAATGATGCTGTAAAATCTTCTGCACAGGCTATGTAGATTGCACTCCCTGGCTCTTAGAGAGGAGTAAATGTTTCTATTAACTTCTCATTTAGAGGTTTTGACAGAGGGGTCAGAAATTTACCTGAAGCTGAAGGGAATTAGTCTCCAATTTAGCAGATTCCTTACTAAAATCTTCCCCCGTGATGCCTACCTCCCCCAGGGTTCTGCTGCCAAAAGGAAGGCATTCTAGATACTTGGCCTTTTCCCCTTCCTTTATTAAAATGATACAAATGTAGAAAAATCACAGGATATTCTCTATGTTTATAATAACAACAGGCCTCTAATCCTAGGGAGGTGTATTTCATGTCATTTTTATCTGTAATGAGAAATTGGAGGCAAATATATAGTACAGGTGATCTCATAGACTCCTTTAAAAAAGAAAGTTTAAGCTCTTACAAAGTCGAAAAGTTACTTCATAAAATTAATTTAAGCAAATAACTTCTATCTGCAATTTTTTTTTCTAGCATTCCCAGTGAGGAGTAAAACCCACAGTAGAGTTCCTGGGTCCTGCCTACGCTTCCTTGGGTAAAGGTCATACTAAAGAGATAGTAAACTGATCAAGACACTGAGAATGGACAAAGGAAGAAACCAGGGCCTTAGAATAATGTACAGAGTGGAGAGTCCACTTTGGAGCAATCACAGACTAGCCATGGTACATGGGTCTCCTCCTGTTTAAAGATCAACAACAGAGAGGATCCACAAATAGAATTCACTTTTATTTACAGCCAGCAGGGCCTGATGATGCTGTGACAAGTATACCATGAGGTGGCAAGGGGAGGGGGAGTGATCTGAGTGCTGGCTTTCTCATATGCTTGTAATTCAGTGATCATGGACCTCAGTTTCCTTATCTCAAATGTGGACAATTAAATAATGTACAAAAGTTCTTCAATTGGTGTGTACTACATAGCAGTTGCTTGGTAAATCCCTGTTTTCTTATCTCTCTATTACCTCTGTTTAGATACAAGATTAAAGACTTTGTGGATTTGGCGAGGTGAATACATCTTCAAAGATTATAAAGCACACTACTAGTTGTGCCATAAAAAGAAAGTAAATAGGGAAATTTAAAGAAGAAGACATTAGCTAGAGGAATTAAGTGTCCCAGAATGTATTATTCCAGAAAGTAGCTCAGGACCATTTGCTTAATCTCTTATTTATATTCATTTACCTCCTACCTCAAACTTTAGCTTTCATTTTTTAAATTAAAATATAATAGACAATTAGTCTCTCATGTTTACATTGTATAATTAAATGAGTTTTTTCAATTATAGTTGGCATACAATAATATACCAGTTTAAATTGTACAGCCTAGTGATCAGAGATCCACATAACTTGCAAAGCAATCACCCCACTAAATATAGTACCCCTCTGCCCCTTACATATTTATTACAACATCATTAACCATCTTCTCCATGATACAATATACATTTGCATGTCTATTCTGCAATTATTTGTTTGTATCTTAATCCCTTTGCCTTTTTTTTCCTTTCCCACAAGACCTCTTCCATCTAGTAGCCCTCAAAATGTTCACTGCATCTATGACTTTATTATTGCTTTTTTTGTTTTCGTTTATTTTGTTCTTTAGATTCCACTTCTTTCAGCGTAATACCCTTAAAGTACATCAAGGCAATATCTTTTCCATCCTCTTCCTTTTAGTCCATGTGTGTCTTTTAGGCTGAAGCGAGTCTCTTATAGGCAGTATATATAGGGTTCTTGTTTTCTTATCCATTCAGCCATTCTATCTTTTGGTTGGAACACTTAATTCTTCATTAAATGTACTTATTGATAGGAATGTAGTTATTACCATTCTTTATTCTTGTTTTTGATACATGTTTTTTCTTTTTAAATAAGTCCCTCCAACATTGCCTGTAATACTGGCTTGGTGTTGATAAATTCTTTTAAGTTATTTTTGTCTGGGAAGCTCTTTATCTGTCCTTCAACTCCAACTGATAGCTTTGCTAGATAAAGTATTCTTGGTTGTAGATCCTGGGTTTTGATCATGTTGAATATTTTATGCCACACCCTTCTGTTCTGCATAATTTCTTTTGAGATATCAGCCAGTCTTATAGGTGCTCCCTGGTAGGTAACTAACTGCTTTTCTCTATTGTTTTTAAGATTCTCAATTTGTATTTAACTTTTGGCATTTTAATCATGATGTGTCTTGTTGTGGGCCTCCTTGAGTTACTCTTTCTTGGGACTTTCTGAGTTTCCTAGGGTGTTATGTCTATTTCCTTCAGCAGGTTAGGGAAGTTTTCCATCATTATTTCTTCAATGTCTTGTTTTTGTTTTTGTTTTTGTCTTTCTGGTACTCCTATGACACAGACATTTTTACATTTAATAGTGTCCCATAGGTTCCTTAAATTATTGTTATAGTCTTGGCTTCTTGTTTCTTGCCATTCTGATTGAGTGTCTTTGGCTTCCTCATCCTCCATATTGGTGGTTTGATCCTCTTCTTCCTCCACTCTGTTGATTCTCACTAGTATACTCTTTATCTCAGATAATATATTCTTCATTTCTGACTGGTTCCCTTTTATAATTACCATTTCCATTTTTATATTTTTATCTCTTTGTTAATGTTCTTACTGAATTCATCTACACTTCCCCTAAGTTTATTGAGCATCGTTATAACCAGTGTTTTGAACTCTGCATCTGTTAGATTGTTTGACTCTATTATTCCTAGATCTCTGTTCTGTTCTCTCATATGGTTCCTGCTTTTTTGCCTTCCCATTTTGGCTGCCTTTTTGTGTCTGTTTCTATGTACTAATCAAAGCTCCTAAGTCTCCCAGTCTCATTGGTACGGCTTTGTGTAGTAGGTGTCCAGTGGCACAGTCTTGAGAGGAGTTCAGCTGCAGGCCATTTTTAGCCCCAGCCTGGGGCCACCTGTTAAGATTCAGCGAGCAATTCACAGATGCTGTGCTTATCATTGCCTTAAGAAGCCATGCTAGAAACTGAGGTCAGCTGCCCCAGTACGAGTCTTGGCACTGCTCAGCATGTGGCACAGGACTCTCTGAGGACACAACTGAATGTGGCTTTGGGGAGAGGCAGAGTTTTTGGGAATCTCTGGACTGAGTGACCTCTGTTATGGAGGTGCTGTGTCCACGCACTGGGAGGCGAAAGGGCTCAAAAGAGGAACAGTGGATATTGCTAGCACTTCTTCCTGGGAGAGAGCCTTGCCTCTTGCCCTCACTCTGACAATTCAGTGTTCCCCTGTAAGTCTTTGGTGCATTCTGTGCAGCTGACCTGGTGCTGGTGCTCAGAGGGAGCAGGTCCGTCACCATGAAAATCCACTCCCAGACACAGCCTCTTTAAGACACATCTGCAGCAGCTGGCTGCTGCTGCTGCAGCTTGTCTCACTCAGCCACTGGAGACTGGGCAGTCTCACATCCTTTCCCGCTCCTATCTTCTACCATTGCAGATGATTTCTTATTTCTCTCCCTAGTTGTAGTACTTCTGTTCATCTAGATCCCAGGTGACTTTGATTTTTGTTTGCTCCATGTTTCTGTCACAATTTTGATTTGGTCGCAAGAGGAATGAACTAAGCCTCTATCATCTACACCATTTTTTCCACCTCTCCGGGACTTTTTTTAAAAACAGAATCACAATGGACAAGAAATCCCAATCTAAACTCTAATTTTTTTTTTCTTGTTTAACATTTCTAAATACATAGGAGCCATTTGTTTTTACCTGTAGTGTTGGCTGGATTTTTTTTTTTATTGTAAGTTGAGAAGAAGAGAATATTACCAACAATGGTGTACCCAACGCTTTAAAGGCCAATATTCAAAATTTCAGAGTTTGGAGTAAAGAAAAGCTTATTGATTGAGAAAGTGCCAACTTAAGAAGAAGTGGAGCCTTATTTCTTCCATAAATCTATCTTTATTTAGAAAGCCCTCAATTCTGGCTTCTCCTATGTCAGTGGAAGGAGGGGTGGGGCATAAAGTGGGTTTAAGACCACAAAAAAGTAGTTGCCCAACAGGGAACCAAGGAAGAGAGTGAAATGTCTAAATCTCTTTGTTCCCTGTCACTCATTGATATGCTAATGATCTAAGTCAGATATTGAGGCTCCTGCAAGTCTTTGACAAACAGTCATTATTTTGTACCATTTGCCCACCTCATTATGAAGGCACCTTCTGATAAGAGGCTGTTTTTTGCAAATTGCTCCAGCCTCAAGCAGAATTTTCCTAGTTAATTAGCTTATCAGCAGCAGGAGTTATTAGCCTGAAGGCCATGGGAGAAATGCAGGCTGGAATTAAGGTAGGGTCAGAGAGAGGAGTATTTTACTCTGTTACAAGAACATTAAACACTGTATAAAAAATAAATGTTACTTGACTTGCATCATAGTCAGAAGCATTTTAGGGGAAGGGGGTAACTGAAGCATTGATACTTCAACAATTTTTTTTTTTTGACTTAGATCTATTTTGAACATTAAAAAAATAAACTTTTAATAAACTTTTCTTTTTATCAACCCACATTTAACAAGACTGGAGCTACTGAAAAAGCAACACTGTAAAAAGATGCTGAACGCAGATTTTGATTAGCTATATACTTTTATGACTTATCTAAGATTATCTGTAGAATTAGTCAAACACATAAATGGCATTCCTAACAATTCACCCACAAAGGCACATTTTTATTGACAAGAAACCTCTCTCCAAAGAAAGTGAAATAGTCCTATGAATTATGAAGAGGCTACCTTCATGTGGAGCTCTTTAATAGTATCTGATAGGACTGCTCTTTCGAAGTCTATCTCCTAATGCATTTGCTCTTGAATTAGTAATAGGTTTCCAACCTCAATGCACTTCCCCTTAATGTTCAACCTCTCACTGTATAGCAGGCTGAGTTGAGAGGTATGACTGACATGGCTTTCCTCATCTTTATGTATTTATTACTTTTTTTCTTTTAAAGTATCACAGAAAGATACAATGTAAATATAATGATCTGTGTTGAAACATCTACTTATAATGTTTTAGCATGACAGGAAATGTTTTTATTCTTTCCCAAAATCTTACTTTGAATTTCCTTTAACATTAACTAGGCTTATAAAACCTTTTCACTGAACCTTCTTCTGCTCAGGCTCCTCTCTTGTGTCAGAGTTTGTTTGCTTTT
The DNA here is from genome assembly GCA_028627145.1 of Eidolon dupreanum. Lineage (NCBI taxonomy): Eukaryota > Metazoa > Chordata > Mammalia > Chiroptera > Pteropodidae > Eidolon > Eidolon dupreanum. The sequence goes on along the minus strand of CM053514.1, from coordinate 43,586,745 downwards.
GAAAGACATCATCATAAAATATGAGAGAGAAAATTTGATTCTTTTTATAATTTAGAAGTGCACGTGTGGGAGGAACTAGTGGCTGAAAACAAAACAGACCTTTAGATCCTGAAAATTGAATATAGTCTTTAGGCTGTACTCAGCCAACCCTAGAATAATGCTAAAAGAAGGATCCTTGTAAATTACCTTTGGAATGAAAACAACTTAGGGATGCCTCTATTCTACCCTTGAGATTCTGACCTTGTAAACCTGGGATGCAGCATAGACATTCAACTGAGGAATTCTATTAAAAGAAAAAAAGACATATTGGCTATTTCCATAAAAAAAAAAAATGTTCTTCTTTCAAAAGGAAAGCTATACAATTGATGCAGTACAAGGTAAATTCCCCCAAGTTGGGGGGAACTCAAGCCCTGCACTGACTGAGAGAGAAAAGCGTTCTTGGCTGACATGAGATAGAAATCAAGCACATGCCAGTTAGAGTTAAAAAGAAAGTTTGGTCGAGAATGTGTAACACTCCATAGACAGAGTGTGTTCTCCTTTGAGAGGCAGAGAGTGAAAGAGCCTAAGAGAGACTCAGAGGGACAAGTGTTCAGGGAATTCCATTTATATATCATAATTTAGTTCCTGAGAGTTACAGTTTAAAGACTTGGTTTACCCATTTCTTTTGATATGGACATATAGTGAGGAAGGATAAGAGTAGGTAGCATGAAAAGGCCTACTTGGAGTTCCCAGACTTTAATCCATAGATTCCCCATGGTTTTGGCCATAGGGAATGAATGATTTTATTTGTGTAGGGCAGCCACTTAAAGACTCTGTTTTTCCTATTTCCTCTTCACAGGTGTGGGAGATGGGTTGTTAGCAACCCCAGCAGAAATCTTCCTTTGTTCAGCAGGTTTCCTTGAGGTCTGGCTGTGGAGCTAGCTGATCACCATACTGCAATCTCTGAATATAGCTTGATTTAATAATTTAGTTCTCTTGCCTCCTACCTACATTAAGATGACATTTTGAAGCAAGGAAATATTAAGAATGGTTTGGATCAGGGTCTTCTGTTTTACAACTACTACTTTTTATGTTTAAATAAAATTCACCTGTAAGTCTCTTAATGAAACTTATCTCTTTATATTTTTCCTCCTCTATCTTTAAATTAATAAATAAATGTTTAGTTTTATATTTAAATATTCCTTATTCTGTAGGTTTGACAATGCAGATGTTATATAACTGAATTACATGCCATTTTTCCTTCTTTTCTGTTTTACATTTTCTAGGTTTTAAATATCATTGTTGGTTTCATATTAATGATTTGCAATGCCTTTTTTTTATGTCTAACTAATTAAGTTCCTGAAATTTCTACTACTCTGAAAAAGTATATAGAAAAGAAGATTTAAAAATAAAAAAGGAGGGAATATCTCTGGTCCGTGCTGAGGTTTAAGCCACTGTCACCTCTCTGTTTACTCCAGGAAACTAGAAAAAGAGCAGATCCCTCTTCAGGGTGAGAAATAATCCATCCCCAGGGTTTTCTGTTCTAATCTTGAGTATCATATTAGAGCAAAGTTGTGAATTTAACCAGCTACTGAATGCTAGACTAGACTAGTTGAGAGCATGAGGCTACCAAAACCTGCAGAGTAAATGTCTCCCAGTTTACTTTAACCATCATTACAAAGAAAGGTAAAAAGGGAAGTAATTTCTCAGGAACATTGGTTGCCTCTATTTCTATTAAATTTATCTGTACCATGTGAAATGATTTGACAAACTGAAAAATCTGGAGCTCAGAGGGCCTAAAATATTTCCCTTTGATTGTCAGCATAAGTTACCCAAAGGGCATGTTTATTTAAGACTTAGGTTTCTAAAAATTAATGATAGTTGGCCTGCCATAAATGGTCAACTCTGCTAAGAGAAAAACCTTATTTTGTTACTTTTCATTTTATTTTATATTTCTGTTTCCTTTTCCTAAAACAGTTTACTTGGATCTTGACATGATGACTATTAAACATCTGATTATGAAATTAATAAGGACTAAAATCAGATTAATTTTTTGAAACATCACTTGAATAATACAAACTTCTTTCTCTAAAGCCTTCACTTTTTCCTTGGAACTCCTAAATGGAATTCTTCAGAGGAAGCTCCAAGCTGCTTGTAAGGTCATTCCATGGGTACTCCTCTCACTTCCCATTACTCTCAGCATACATTTACTCTCCATGGCTTGCTAGCTTTATTTCTCTATGGGCCTCTTTGCTATCTTTGCTTCTACTTTTGTTTATCTTGGATCTACTTTCTCTTATATCTATACCTAAATTAGGAATGTAAAATTTCTGATGAATATAATGCACATGAGAGAGAAAAACATCTTTAATGGGGACTTTTGAAAAATATGAAAAATTCGGAATCTGTTAGTACAAGTTATCATTATATATTTTTTGTTTTTATTCTGATTTTTAATTTAAACTATTGATTTATTTTATGTATCATGATAAACCACCTTAAATAAATTTGGGAATGAGGTAAGAAAAAATATATATAAGTGTATATATATTTACATAGTACTTGGTACATGCCTGACACCAACCTAAGAATTTTCTCGATATTAACTCATCTAGCTTTTAACCACCTCATGAATAAGGTTCTAGTGGTATCTTTTTTTTTCTTTCTTACAGATGAGGCAGTGCAGGCATCTTGTGTGTATCACATAGCTAGTAAATAGCAGAGTCAGGAATTGGACCTGGACCACCTACCTATGGCACTCATATCCTGACCGCTAAGCCATAGCTCCAATTCACAAATACATAAACTAGTCAACAGAATAACTCAGACCTGAAACTCAGATTTTATTTTTACTAATTATCAAAAGCTTTGATATAGTTTTAGTAAAATGATTTAATCATCAAAATCTAGGAGGCTTTTTTTGTAGAGATTAACAGGTTGACTTTAAAATGACTATGGAATTCCAAGGACCTGGAAATAACAAAACTGGAAGACCTACAGTACTAGATGTCATATGTTGCTATAAAGCTACATTAATCAAAACAGCATGAATTGGTCAATACTATTGCAGTCCAATTTGTCAATATTTTTTATTTTATAGTTTGTGCCTTCTATGTCCTATCTAAGATATATTTGATTCTCTCAAAGTTGTAAAGATTTTCTATTATGCTTTTTTTCGGAAGTTTTATACTTTAGCTTTTATATTTAAGTAGCATGCTTATTCTATTCCTTGACTTTACAAGTTCATTTGTTATTGATTGACTTTCTAATACTCAAATGTAAAGATTTAGACCTTCAAGCCCTCCAATTCTTTCCCACTATGCCTACATTCATTTCCTGTCCTTCCATTTCATAATATGATCAAATCTATAGTAATTATTTTTCTTTTACAGTGGAATTACCCACTATGCTTTCATTTCCTTTTTTTGTATATGTTTGTTTTTCCTGGAGTTAATAATGACCTTGTTTTTGATGAGGATTGCATTAAATCTGTATAATGCTTGAGGTAATAAAGTCATTTAAACTAAGTTGATTCTTCCAGTCCAAGAACCCAGAATATTTTTCCATTTCTTTGTATCTTCAATTTCTTTTAACAGGGTCTTACATTTTTCATTATATAGCCCTTTCACATGTTTCGTTAGATTTATTTTTAGGTATTTTATTCTTTTTGTTGTATTTGCAAAAGGAATTATTTTCTCCATTTCATTTTTGACACTTCATTATTAGAGTATAGGAACAGTATAGGTTTTTAAACATTGATTTTCTATTCAGAAACTGTACTGTATTTGCTTATTATTTCTAGCAATGTTCTTGTGGGCTCTTCAGAGTTTTCTACATGGAGAATCATGTCATCTGGAAATAGTGACAGTTTGACTTCTTCATTTACTATTTGAATGCCTTTTATATCTTTCTCTTGTCTGATTGCACTCACTAGGACCTCTAATGTTCTAGTTAATAACAGTGCCAATAGTGGACAGCCTTGTTTTGTTCCTGATTTTAAAGGGAAGGTTTTTAGTTTTTCACCATTAAGTGTAATGTTGGCTGAGGGCTTGTCATAGATGGCCTTTATTACGTTAAGTTACTTTCCTTCTATACTGATTTTATTAAGTGTTTTGATGATAAATGGATGCTGTGTCTTGTCGAAGGCTTTTTCTGCATCTATTAATATGATCACATGATTCTTATTTTTTGATTTCTTTATGTGGTGTATCACATTAATCAATTTGCATATGTTGAACCATCCCTGTGCCTTTGAGATGAAACCCACTTGATCATGGTGTATAATCTTATTAATGTGTTGCTGTATTCAATTCACTAGTATCTTATTTAGGATTTTTGCATCTGTGTTCATGAGAGATATTGGTCTGTAGTTTTTATTTTTTGTGTGTTATCTTTACCAGGTATTGGTATCAGGGTAATTTGGCCTCATAAAATAGAGTTAAGAAGTGTTGTCACCTGTTCAAATTTTTGAAAAAATTTGAGAAGAATAGGTATTAAATCTTCTTTCAATGTTTGGTAGAATTCACTGGTGAAGACATCTGGTCCTGGACTTTTACTTTTGGTAGGTTTTTGATGATTGTTTGATTATCATACTGGTGATCAGTCTGTTTAGATTTTCCAGTTCCTGATTCAGTCTAGGAAAGTTCTATTTTTCTAAGGAGTGGTGCATTTCTTCTAGGTTATTAAATTTGATGTCATATACTTTTTCATAGTATTCTTGCATGATCCTTTGTATTTCTACATCATCATTTTTAATTTCCCCTCTTTCATCCCTGATTTTGTTTATTTGTGAACTTTCTCTTTTTTCTTTAGTGAGTCTAGCCAGGGTTTTGTCAATTTTATTAACCTTCTGAAAGAAACAGCTCTTTGTTGCATTTATTTTATTCTATTGTTTTTTTGTTTTGTTTTGTTTTGTATTCGATTTCATTTATGTCTGCTCTAATTTTAATTATTTCTTTCCATCTGCTAACTTTAGGCTTCATTTGTTCTTCTTTTCCTAGTTTTGTAAGATGAAATGTTAGGTTGTTTATTTGGGCTTGTTCTTGTTTATGAAGATAGGCCTGTAATGCTATGAACTTTCCTCTTATTACCACTTTTGCTGTACCCCAAAAGTTTTGATATGTTGTACTATCATTATCATTCATTTCTATGTATATCTTTATCTCTCTTTTTGTTTCTTCACTGACCCAGTCATTCTTCAGTAGCATGTTGTTCAATCTCCATGTAGTTGTGGTTCTTCCCACCTTCTCCAGCTTCAAAGCATTATGATCAGAGAATATGGTTGGTATGATTTCAACCCTCTTATATTTGTTGAGGCTATCTCCATGTCCCAGTGTATGGTCAACTCTTCAAAATGTTCCATGTGCACTGGAGAAGAATGTATAAGCATCTGTTTTGGGATGAAAAGCTCTGTAAGTGTCAATTATGTCCAGTTGGTCTAATGTGTCATTTAAGGATGTTATATCCTTATTGATTTTCTGTTTGGATGGTCTGTTCATATCTGACAGAGGTGTATTTAGATCCCCTAATATGATGGCATTTTGGTCTGTTTCTTCCTTTAGTTCTGTTAGTAATTGCTTTATATATTTTGGGGTTCCCTGATTGGGAACATAGATATTAATAAGTGTTATGTCTTCTTGGTGTATGATTCCCTTTATCATTATGAAGTGTCCCTCAGTATCTTTCTTTACCTTTTTCATCCTATATTAGTACTACTAGTCCCATTTTTCTATGAATGTTATTTGCTGGAAATATAATTTTCCATTTTTTCATTTTGAGTCTATGTTTGCCTTTGGAGCTGAGATGTATCTCCTGGAGGCAGCATACGGTTGACTTTTCTTTATTGATTCAATCTGTAACTCTGTGTCTTTTTATTGGTGAGTTCAGTCCATTTACAGTTAGGATGATTATTGAAATATGAGGTTTTTCTATAGCCATTTTATCTTTTGCTTTCTGGTAGCTTGATGTTTCCATTGCTTCCTTGTCATTGTGTTTCTATTTTTTTAATTTGGTTGGGTTTTGTGAATTTCCCCTTTGGTTCTTCTTATTTTATGTTATATACTTTAGTTCTGAATCTTTGGCCTATGGATATTGCTATGGATAAAGGATACTCTCTCTCTCTCTCTCTCTCTCTCTCTCTCTCTCTCTCTCTCTCTCTCCCTTTCTCTCTCTCTGTATATATATATATATATCCATTATCTTCTGTGTGTGCCTTATCTTCACTCCTCTTTGTGAATTAGGATTTTTGAACTCTCTTTTTTTGTCATTGTTTTCTCAATTTGTTTCTATATATGCTGAATGTTCATTACTATCTTGCAATACCAAATCTCTTCTTATTCTTTAAACTTATAATGACCTGATCTTAATAAGGTTTGAACTGCTCCGTTTTTATCTGCCTGCTAGTTGCCTTACCTATAGCTTTGTATCTTTTTTGTCATTTCATTTATGATGAGCTGACCCCTTTCAGTATTTCCTGTAGTGCAGGTCTTCTAGTGAATTCTTTCAATTTTTGTATGTCTAGAAAGTCTTTGTTTTTCATCTGTAAAGGAGAGCTTTGCTGGATACATTATTATTGGCTGATAGTTCCTGTCATTTAATAGTTTGAATATTTGATTCCACTCTTTTTTTTTTTTTTGCTTGTAAGGTTTGTGCTGAGAAATCTGACAATATTCTAATTGGGTTTTCCTTTATAGATTACATCTTCTTTTTCCAGACTGTCCTGAGAATTCTTTTTTGTCTTTATTTTGTGAAAATTTTAATGCAATATGTCTTGGAGAAGGCCTTTTTAGATTGAGATAATTGGATGTTCTGTTGACTTCTTGAATTCCAAGCTTCAGTTCATTTCTTATATTTGGGAAATTCTCATTAACTATTTATCTGAAAATGCTTTCTGATCCTTACTACTTTTCCTGTCCTTCGAAAATGCCCATTATTCTTATATTTTCTTTCCTTATGGCATCAGCTAGTTCTTGAATTTTACTTTCATTATTTTTCACTCTTTGGTCTCTCTCTTCTGATTTATTTCTAGAATTCTGTCTTTGATATCACTGATCTTTTCCTCCAGTTGGTTGACTCCATTTACCAAGTTTGCTAATTCATTTTTCATCTCTTTCTGTGTGTTCTTCATCTTCAGAAGTTCTATTTGGTTCTTTTTGGAGGGTTACAATTCTCTTGCTATAAAATGTGTTCTGCTGATCTAGTTTTTTTTTTCAATTCCTGGAATTTTTGATATGAATTATTTTATTTTTTTTTAAATTAAGTATATTAGGGTAACATAGGTTAATACAATTATATAATTTTGAGGTGTACATCATTCTATTGTGTGTTTACCACCCAAAGTCCAGTGTCCTTCAGCTACCATATATTTGATCCCCTTTAACGACTTCACCTCTCCCTATCCTCCAATATTTGACCCCTCTTACCCCATCTACCTCCTTACTCCTTCCCCATCACCTACCCACCAGTACCACTAGTCCATTGTCCATGTCCATGAGTCTGTTTGTTTGTAATGTTCCTTTGTTGCTTTTAGGTTTATTTCCCACATATAAGTGATATTGTGTAATTTTCTACTTTTTCTGTCTGGATTATTTTGCTTAGCATGATTATCTCGAGGTCCATCCATGTCGTCATAAGAGGCCGTATTTCATCTCTTCTTATGGCTTAGTAATATTCCATTGTACATATGTATCACAGCTTCTTTAGCCAATCATCTATCATAGGATACTTCAATTGCTTCCATATCTTGGCCACTGTGAATAATGCTGCTATGAACATCGGTGTGCAAATATTTTTATAGATATGAGTTTTCAAGTCTCTGGGGTAAATACCAGTAGAGAGATTGCTGGATCATATGATAGATCAATTCTTAGTTTTTTGAGGAAATTTCATTCTGTTTTCCATAGTTGTTGTACCAATTTGCATTCCTCTCAGCAGTGTCTGAGGGTTCCTTTTTCTCCACATCCTCTCCAGCACTTGTTATTACTTGTCCTGTTGATTATAGCTATTCTAACATGTGTTGATGGTATCTCATTGTGGTTTTGATTTGCATTTCCCTACTAGCTAGTGGTGTTGAGCATCTTTACATATATTTGTTGGCCATTTGTATGTCCTCTAGGGAGAAATTTCTGTTTAGGTCCTTTGTCCATTTCTTGATTGGATTGTTTGCTTTTTTTGTTGTTATTAAGTCATATGAGTTCTTTGTATACTTTGGATATTAGGCCCTTATTGGAGGTTTTTCTTTAAAATATGTTCTTCCATTTGGATGTTTATCTCTTTACGATTTCTTTTTCTGAGCAGAAGTTTTGAGTTTGATGTAATCCCACTTATGTATGTATGTATGTATGTATGTATGTATGTATTTATTTATTTATTTTTTATGCATTTTATTAATTCCGGTCTTCTATTCTGGTCTTTAATCCATTTTGAGTTAATTTTGGTGTGTGGTGAATAATAATAGTCTAGTTTCATTCTTTTTCATTCTTTAGCAGATAGCTTTCTAGTTTTCTCAGCATCATTTATTAAAGAGGCTTTCCATTCTCCATTGTATGTTTTTGGCTTTCTTGTTGAAAATTATTTGCCCATATAAATATAAGTTTACTTCTGGACTCTCGATTCTGTTCCACTGGTCCATGTGCCTGTTTTACTGCCAATACCATGCCATTTTGATTACTGTCGCTTTGTAGTATAATTTGAAGTCAGGCAGAGTGATGCCTCCAGCCTCCTTCTTTTTTCTCAGGATGGCTTTGGCAATTCAGGGTCTTTTGTGCTTCCATATGAACCTGACTTTTTTTTTATTTCTTTAAAAAATGCCAATGGGATTTTCATGTGAATTGCATTAAATCTTTATAATGCTTTAGGTCATAAGGTCATTTTAACTATGTTGATTCTTCCAATCCAAGAACACAATATATCTTTCCATTTCTTTGTATCTCCTTCGATTTCTTTTAATAGGATCTTGTAGTTTTCATTATATAGGTCCTTCACATGTTTTGTTAGATTTATTCCTAGGTATTTTTTTCTTTTTGTTGCAATTGCAAAAGAAATTATTTTTTCCACTGCTTTTTCTGACACGTTGTTAGAGTAAAGAAACACTATGGATTTTTGAACATTGATTTTGTATCCAGAGACTTTACTGTATTTTCTTATTGTTTCTAGTAGTGTTCTTGTGGAGTCTTTAGGGTTTTCTATATAGAGAATCATGTCATCCTCAAATAGCGACAGTTTGACTTATTTGTTTCCTCTTTGATACCTTTAATGTCTTTCTCTTGGCCTGATTGCACTCGCTAGGACCTACAATGTTATATTTAATTATGGTGGTGATAGTGGACAGCCTTGTCTTGTTCCTGATTTTAGAGGAAAGGTTTTTAGCTTTTCACCATTAAGTGTAATGTTGGCTGAGGGCTTGTCATAGATGGCCTTTATTATGTTAAGGTACTTTCCTTCTATACTAATTTTGTTAAGTGTTTTTGGTCATAAATGACGTTTTATCTTGTCAAAGGCTTTTCTGCATTTATTGATATAATCATTTGTTTCTTATTTTGATATAACTATTTTGGATCTCATTGAGTTTTTTCAGAAGTATGGTCTTGAACTCTCTGTCATTTAAGTTGCATATTTCTATGTCTTTAAGCTTATTTTATGGAGATTTTTCACTTTCTTTCTGAGATGCTTTGTCAACTTGGTTGTTCATGGTGTTTAGTGGACTATTTTTCTGTCTGGGCATTAATGAAAGTATATTCTGCTTTTTTTTTTCCAGAAGGAAGATTTATTACTTAAAGATCTTTTTTTAGCCTGTTGCTAAGAAGTTTTTCTTTTGGTTTCCAGTACATGGCGTCTAAGCCTCTTGGATCCCTGCTTCCAGCCTTAATAATGTCTTTTTTTGTATCCTGATTTTATGCTTTTACTTAGCATTATAACAGAAATCTTTTTCATATTTAAAATACTCCTTGCATATACCATTTAAATGACTTTATAATATTTAATCAATCATGGTATAACATATTTTATTCACCAATATTCTTAATTTTAAAAAATCTCCCCCCACAACTTTTATTGAAGTATAATAGACAATTAGTTGCTCGTATTCACAGTATACAATTCAATGATTTTTTAAAAATTATAGTTGGTATATAATAATATATTCCTTTCAGTTACAGAGTAGTGATTAGAGATCTATATAGCTCACAAAGCGGTCACCCCAGTAAGTCAGGTATCCCTCCTCCCCCTTACAATTTTTTTACAACATTGTTGACTATTTTTCCTTATGCTACACTTTATATCTCTATGACTATTTTGTATTATCCATTTGTATTTTTTAATCCCTTTGCCCTTTTTCAGGGTCTCCCTAATCCCCCTTCCATTTAGTAGCCCTCAAAATATTCTCCATATCTATGAGTTTGTTTCTGTTTTTATTGTTAGGTTGTTTATTTTGCTCTTTAGATTTCTCATGTGCGTGAAATCATGTGGCATCTGCCTTTATCTGACTTACTTCATTCAGTGTAATACCCTGTGGGCCCATCAAGGCAATATATTTTCCATCCCTTTCCTTTTAGTCTCTGCGTGTTTTTTAATCTGAAGTGAGTCTCTTGTAGGCAACATATGTAGAGGTCTTGATTTCTTATCCATTCAGCTTTTCTATCTTTCAGTTGTAACACTTAAATCTTTTCCATTTCACGTACTCATTAATAAATATGTTGTCATTACCATTCTTTATTCATAATTTTGATACATGTTTTTTCTTTTTAATGAAGTCCCTCCAACAATTCCCATAATAACGGCTTAGTGTTGATTAATTCCTAATTTTTTTCCTTTTTTCTTTTCTGGGAATCTTTTTATGTCCTTTGACTAAATGATAGCTTTGCTGGATAAAGTATTTTTGGTTGTAGATCCTGTGTTTTCAACACTTTGAATGTTTTATGTCAAGCCCTTCATTCCTGCAAAGTTTCTTTTGAGAAACTGGCTGCCAATTATGGGAGCATCCTTGTAGGTAACTATCTCCTTTTCTCTTGCTGCTTTTAAGATTCTTTCTTTGTATTTAACCTTTGGCATTTTAATTTTGATATGTTAGTTTGGGCCTCTTTGTGCTCATTTTTTGGAGGATTCTCTGAGCTTCCTGAGGTTGTATGTCTATTTCCTTCACCTGGTAAGGAAAGTTTTTCATCATTATTTCTTAGAATAGGTTTTCAGCTTCTTGTTCTCCCTCTTCAGGTACCCCTATAACACAGATGTTGTTACCCTTAATTTTGTTCCATAGGCTTCTTAAATTATTATTATATTCTTGTTACTTTTTTCCTTGCCATTCTGATTGAGTGTCCTTGGCTTCCCCATCCTCTGTATCAGTGTTTCAATCCTCTTATTCTTCCACTCTGTTTATTCTCACTAATATATTCTTTATCTCAGATAATGTGTTCTTCATTTCTGACTGATTCCCTTTTATAATTTCCATTTCCATTTTTATGTTTTTTTTTTTAAATCTCTTTGTTAAAGTTCTCACTGAATCCATCTACATTTCCCATAAGTTCATTGAGCATCTTCATAACCAGTGTTTTGAACTCTGCATCTGTTAGATTGCTCGACTCCATTATTCCTTGATTTCTGTTCTGTTCTCTCATATGATTTCTACTTTTTTGTCTTCCCATTTTGGCTGTCTTACTGTGTCTGTTTCTATGTACTAATCAAAGCTCATAAGTCTCCCAGTCTCATTAATGTGGTTTTGTATAGCAGGTGTCCGATGGCACAGTTTTGAGAAAGGTTCAGTTGCAGGCCATTTTTAGCCCTCGCTTGTGCCCCTCTGGGGCCACCTGTTAAGATTCAGTGAGCAATCCACAGATGCTGTGCTTATAGTTGCCTTAAGAGGTCATGCTCGCTGCCACCAGTGCGAGTCTTAGCACTGCTCAGCAAGTGGCACAGGACTTGCTGAGGACACAATTGAATGTTGCTTGGGTGGGGCTATGAGTTAGGGGAGGCAGAGTTTCAGGGAATCCTCTGGGCAGAGTGACATCTGTTATGTAGTTTAATGACATCTCAGTTATGGTGGTGCTGAGTCCCCACACTGGGAAAAGGGTGGTTTTAGTAGAAGAATAATTGATACTGTTGGCATTTCTGTCCGGGAGAGATCCTAGCCACTGGCCCTCACTCTGACCACTCAGTGTTCCCCTGTAAGTCTTTGGTGCCCCCTGTGCAGCTGATCTGGAGGTGGTGCTCAGAGTGAGCAGGTCAGTTACCCCGAATATCAGCCCCTGGAAGCATCCCCTTTAAAAGGTGTCTGCACTTGCCTGCTACCACAGCCTATGTTCCACTCAGCCACTGGGGATGTAAGAGCCTCACATCTTCACTGCCTCCAACATCCAGCTGTTACAGGGTGATACCTTATCTTTTTTCCCTAGTTATAGGGTTTGTGTTCATCTAGACCCACTAGTGACTCTGCTTGCTGTTTGCTCCGTGTTTCTGTCTCGACTTTGATGTGGTCACAAGAGGCGATGAACAGAAGATTCTATCATCTATGCCATCTTGCCCAGTTCCCCACCTCTTTTTTCTCCTTGTAAATATGCAATCATGATCGCTAGCCTCAGTCTCAATCTCTGTCTGTGTTAGTGATAATTTGGTAGCATTTGCTCAAATACACCTGGGGCTCCATTCCATGGTGTTTGTTCATGGAAGACATGGCAGGGTGGAGGTGGGGGGAGGGGCAGCTGCCCTCTGGGTTGGAGGATGGAGGTAGTTGTAGTTCAGCTTCATGTTTTTCAACTTCGGCTGGTAATAATCAGCTGTTGCTTCTCTGCCATCCCCCCTTTGCTTTCTGCCCTGATTCCTAGGCTCTGCCTCTACTCGGAGCTCACAGATCTCTCAGGTAGGGCTGTTTAGGGAACCTGCTGCACTTTCTCTCCTACCCCTCCTCCTGTAGAGAGCTCCAGTTGTGGGAGGTAAGCATCTTTGTTTTTCCCAATCCATTGCCTGATACACCCAGTTCTGACTTCTGGAAGCTCATATGTGCAGATCACTTGTTCATGTGCTGTATGCAGATTGGGTGTTATTTGTTGATGTTTCGCTTATTGTTATTTCAAGAGGAGAGATCTAGGGACATCTCTCACTCCACCATGCTTCTGACATCACTCCTAAACTCATTATTGATTCTAATAATTTTTCTATAGATGGTTTTAGACTTTCTACATATACAGCCATATTATTAAGTACACTATTAACTCTAGGTGTTTATAGATATTCTTTATTAAATTATGTTTTCTTCAACTTTAGTGTGCTGAGTTTTTATTATAATGAAATGTTCAATTTTACAAAATCTTTTTCATGTATTATATTAATCAGCTATTGCAATAATAGTGCTTTTTAACAAACCATAACAAAACTCTGAGGCTTGTGACAACTGAGATGCTGATCGAGACCGGACTCTGACTAGTTGAGACCATGAGCTGGGCTCAAGTCTTTTGGTCATGTTTTTCATTCTTTTGGTAACAGCAAGCTAACTGATGGCATATTCTTAGCATGATGTTGGCAAAAATGCAGAAGGGCAAACCCAACTGTTAAAGTACATTTTAAGTTTTTCTTGTGTCACATCTACTAATACCAAAGCAAGTCACAAGGCCCAGTCCACTATGTGGCAAAGGCAAGAATGTAGATGTATACTAATTGTTATAGACAAGTAAAGGTTTGAGATCAATAAATCAATCTACCATATTTATTTATTGAGATTATTACATGATTTTTTCCCTTTATTTTGCTAATATGACAAATGACATGTCGATTTTTCTAATATTCAATTATCTCTGTATTCTTGGACAAACCAAGGTTTGTTTTGATATATTCCCATTTTTATATTTCACTGAATTTGGTTTGCTAATATTGTATTTAGGATTTTTAATTAATGACTATAAGTGAAATTATCTTATAATTTTCCTTTTTCATACTATCTTTGTCAAGTTTTAATAACATAGATATTTTTACCTTATAAAATGAATAAGAGACTATTTTCTTTTCTTTTATGTGGAAAGAGTTTATGCAAGATTGGAATTATTCTATCCATAAATGTTTGGAATAATTCTCTTTGAAGTCATATGACCCTTGTGATTTGTCATAAAGTTTTCAATTTCATATTTAATTTCATTAATAATTACAGAATTATTCAGATTTCTATGTCTTCTTGTTTTTGTTCTTTTAAGATGGAAAATTTTATTTATTTATTAAGTTTATTGAGGTGACATTGGTTAATAACATTTTGTGTTTCAAGTGTATACTTATATAATATATCATCTGTATATTGCATTGTGTGCCCACCACTCAAAGTCCAGTCTTCCTCTGTCACCACAAATTTGACCCCCTTTACCCTCTTCTTCTTCCCCCAATTGCCCTTCCCCTCTGGTAATCACTCTTCCACTGTCTGTGTCTATGAGTTTTTGTTTGTACATTTGTTGCTTTTTGTTTTATATCCCACATGTAAATGAAATCATATAGTTCTTGATAGTTCTTGTCTTTTTCTCTCTGACCTATTTCTCTTAGCATAATGCTCTCAGGATCCACCCATGTTGTCAAAAATGGCAGTATTTCAAGCTTTCTGATGGATGAGTAATATTCCATTGTATATATGTATCACATTTTCTTTATACAATCATCCATTGAAGGACACTTCAGTTGTTTCCATGTCTTGGCCACCATGTGTGAAACTGCAGTGAACATCAGGGTGCATATATATTTATGGATAAATGTTTTCAATTTTGGGGATACACAGAAGAGGAATTATTGGATCATATGGTAGTCCCATTCTTAATTTTTAGAGGAGCCTCCTTAGTGTTTTCTATAGTGGCTACACTAATTTATATCTCCACCAGCAGTGTATGAGGGTTAAGATGGAACTTAAAAAAAATTCCTGATTACATTTAAGATTTTAATAATATTCTCTTATTACCTTTATCTGTTGTTGCCTTTCTTATTCTTGACATTGGCAATTTTTGTACTTTAAAAAAAAATCGATAAGCCTCTTTCAAGGATATATCAATTTTATTCATCTGGAAGAAATGAATTGCTGTCCATTAATATAAACAACAAACAAGGTAAAGTAATTAAAGGTCAAGATAGTGGTTTCTCTTAAAGAAATAGTAATGGTAGGGAGCATAATGGGGCATAAATGGTGCTAGTATTACTTTCTTGATTTGGATGTTGCTTATAAGAAAGTTAACTTTGTGAAAAATTTTTTTAGCTATATATTTAATGGTGTATCTATAATATTGTTCAATAAAAATCTACTTGAAAACAAACTTTTGTTATGTTGATTCTATTTGTATATTTACTTCTTATTTTGTTAATTTTTTCTTGTCTATTACTCACTTTTTTCACTTTATTTTGTGTGTTTTGTAGTTCTCTTTCTAATTTATTGAGATAATTATATTTTTTTAGCATTTAGAGCTAAAAAATTCCTTTTGCGCACAGTTTTTCCCACATAACTTTGATATGGAATATTTTATTAACATTTAGCTTAAAGTATTTTCTATTTTTTTCTCTGCATTTCTTCTTCTTTTTTTTTACTTTAAATTGTTTATACACATTTCCTTAATTTCAAAACTTATGATGTTTTACTAACTATCTTTTAAAATTCTACTTTAATTGTATTGGGGTCAGAAAACATAAGGTATGCTTTTACTCTTATAATTTGTAAAGACTTGTTTTATGACTCAATATATGATCAATATTTGTAAGTGGTCCATTTGGCCTTGAAAAAAATGGTTATTCTGCAGCTGTTGGATGCAGTATTCTAGTTTGCTGATTATGTTTTTCACATCTAAACCCTTATTGTCTATTTACATTTCTCCCACTTTTTCTTGTATATATTATGCTGTGTTATTAGATTAATACACATTCAGAATTGTTATATATTCTGGGAAAATAAAATCTTTTATCATTTTGAGGTACTTCTCTTCCTATCTAGTAATTTTTTTGCCTTAAAATCTACTTTGATATTAATATTGCTATTTCACTATTATTTTGGTTTGTGTTTAAATATTTTCTATTCTTTTATATTGAATATAATATTTTTGCATTTGAACATAACTCCATAACTATACAATTTCTACTTTTCTTATTTTATATTTTCTTATCACTTTTTTAAAACTTTTTTGATCAAAAACATTATTTCAGATTTTGGTAGTTTGGAAGATATGCACTCTTATGATGCTTTTAGCAGTTGTTCCTGAGATCACAGCCTGCATTCTACAATTCATTGGAGTTGAAAATTACTTTGTATTTTTACGTTCTTCCTGGGTAATGCAGGGACATTAGAACACTTTAATTCAGTTTCATCTCTTCCTGTTATGCAACTTTAATTCTGCCTACAATATAAATCTTATGAAAATAATAGTATATGGTCAATATTTTTTTGATTAATCTACATATTTATCATTGTTATTCCTTCTGCATCTCAAACTTGCTATCTGGGATAAGTTTTCTTCTGCCTGAAGAATATCCTTTAGTTTTCTCTGTAAGCCATGTCTGCTAGTGATGAATTATTTCAGCTTTTGTTTATCTGAAGATATATTTAATTCACTGTCATTTTAGAAGTAAATTATTTGCTGTAAAATGGAATTCAGAACATTGAAGATATTATCCCATTAACTTTAGACTTTGTTGTTCTTTTGTAAGTAATCTGTCTGACTTTATGATTTTCTTCTTGCCGTTTATTCCCCCTACTTCCACCCTAGCCCAATCCTGCCCCCAGCTTTACTGCGATATTTTTAGATGTAAATTTATTTTTATTTTTATGGCTTAGGTTTTCCTCGGAATTCTTGAATCTGTAAATTGATGCTTTTTGGAAAGTTCAAAAGCATTATGTATGTTAGCACTTATAACAATTTCACCTATGTTTCTTATCCTCTCGTCTGTTTTCCATCCTTGTATTTTATGATTTCTTCTGAATATTTTTCATCTGATCTTTTATCTAGTTCACTAATTTTCTCTCTAAATTTTTCTAATATTTTGTAAATCCTAACACTGAGTTCTTAATTTTAGTTATGATATTTTTATAATTATATTTTGTTCTTTTAAAATTTTTATTCAATTTTTTATTTTTTAAAAAGTTTACTGGGGTAACATTGGTCGATACAACTATATTATTTTCAGGTGTACATTATAATTTGACATCTACATATTCTATTGTGTGATTACCACCCAGAGACCAGTTTATTTCAGTTACCATATATTTGATCTTTACTGAATTCACCTTCCCCCATCCGCCTATATTTGACCCCCTTTATCCTATCTTTCTCTTCCCTCCTTCCCTACCACCTATCCTCTGGTAATCACTAGTCCATTATCCATGTGCTTGAGGCTCTGTTTGTCCTGTTCATTTGTTGCTTTTAGGTTTATATCCCACATATAAGTGGTATCATGTGATTTTCACCTTTTTCTGTCTGGCTTATTTCACTAAGCATGATTATCTCAAGGTCCATCCATGTTGTGGCAAGTGGCAGTATTTCATCTCTTCTTATGGCTGAGGAATAGTCCTTTGTATATATGTACCACAGCTTCTTTAGCCAAACATCTATCATAGGACACTTCAGTTGCTTCCTTTTCCTGTCCAGTGTGAATAATGCTGCTATGAACATCAGTATGCAAATATCTTTTCGGATATGGGTTTTCAAGTCTTTGGGGTAAATAGCCAGTAGAGGGATTGCTGGATCAAAAAACTCAATTCTTACTTTTTTGAGGAAACTTCATTCTGTTCTCCATAGTGGCCGTACAAATTTTCAGTCCCACCAGCAGTGCATGAGGGTTCCTTTTTCTCCACATCCTCTCCAAAATTTGTTATTACTTGTTCTGTTGATTATAGCTATTCTAACATGTGTTGATGGTATCTCATTGTGGTTTTGATTTGCATTTCCCTACTAGCTAGTGGTGTTGAGCATCTTTACATATATTTGTTGGCCATTTGTATGTCCTCTAGGGAGAAGTGTTAGTTCAGATCTTTGCCCATTTTTTGATTGGATCGTTTGTTTTTGTTGTTATTGAGTCGCATGAGTTCTTTGTATATTTTGGATATTAGGCTATTATTGGAGGTGTTGCTTGCAAATATGTTTTCCCATTTGGATGGTTGTCTCTTTACCTTGTTGATGATTTCTTTTGCTGAGGAGCTTTTTAGTTTGATGTAGTCCCATTTATTTATTTTAGCTTTTACTTCCCTTGCCTTTGAGATCAAATTCATAAAATCCTCTTTAAGTCCAAGGTCCTTGAGTTTTTTTTCTTCTATGCATTTTATTGATTCTGGACTTGTATTCAGGTCCTTAATCCATTTTGAGTTAATTTTGGTGTGTGGTGATAGACAACACTCTAATTTCATTCTTTTGTAAGTAGTCTTCCAATTTTCCCAGCACCATTTATTAAATAGGCTTTCCTTTCTCCACTGTGTTTTGGGTTTTTTGGTCGAAAATTATTTACTCATAAAAATATGGGTTTACTTCTGAACTTTCGATTCTGTTTCGCTGGTCCCTGTGTCTGTTTTGCTGCAAATACCATGCCATTTTGATTACTGTTGCTTTGTAGTATAATTTGAAGTCAGAAGAGAGATGTCTCCAGCCTCATTCTTTTTTCTCAATGTGGTTTTGGCAATTCAGGGTCTTTTGTTCTTCTGTACAAATCTGATGATTTTTTTTGCTCCATTTCTTTAACAAATGCCGATGGGATTTTGATGGGGATTGCATAAAATCTGTATAATACCGTAGATGATAAGGTCATTTTAAGTATGTTGATTCTTTCAATCCAACAACATGAAATATCTTTCCATTTCTTTGTATTATCTTTGATTTCTTTTAATAAGGTCTTGTAGTTTTCATTATATAGGTCCTTCACATGTTTTGTTAGATTTATTCCTAGGTGTTCTATTCTTTTTGTTGCAATTGCAAAAGGAATTATTTTTTCCACTTCTTTTTCTGATGCTTCATTATTGGAGTATAGGAATGCTATGGATTATTGAACTTTGATTTTGTATCCAGAGACTTTACTGTATTTTCTTATTGTTTCCAGTAGTATTCCTGTGGAGTATTTAGGGTTTTCTATATAGAGAATCATGTCATCTGCAAATAATGACAGTTTGACTTCTTCATGTCATATTTGGATGCCTTTTATATCTTTCTCTTGTCTGATTGCACTCACGAGGACCTCTGATGTTATATTGAATAACAGTGGTGATAGCGGACATCCTTGCCTTGTTCTTGATCTTAGAGGGAAAGTTTTTAGTTTTTCACCATTAAGTATAATGTTAGCTGAAGGTTTGTCATAGACGGCCTTTATTATGTTAAGGTACTTTCCTTCTATACTGCTTTTGTTAAGTGTTTTGATGATAAATGGATGCCATATCTTGTCAAAGCTTTTTTCTGCATTTATTAATATGATCATATGATTCTTATTTTTAAATTTATTTATGTATTGTATTACATTAACTGATTTGCATATGTTCAACCATCCCCATACCCCTGGAATAAAGCCCACTTGATCGTGATGTATAATCCTTTTAAAATGTTGCTGTATTCTGTTCATTGGTATCTTATTTAGGATTTTTGCATTTGTGTTCATGAGAGATATTGCTTTGTAGTTTTCTATTTTTGTGTTATCTTTACCAAGTTTTTGTATCAGAATAATATTGGCCTCATAAAATGAGTTGGGAAGTGTTGCCTCCTCTTCTAATTTTTGGAAGAGTTTGAGGGGAATAGGTATTAAATCTTCTTTGAATGTTTGGTAGAATTCACTGGTGAAGCCATTTGGTTCTGGACTTTTACTTTTTGGTAGGTTTTTGATGATTGTTTCAATTTCCATACTGTTGATTGATCTATTTAGATTTTCCAGATCTTTTTTATTCAGTCTAAGAAGATTGTATTTTTCTAAGTACTGATCCATTTCTTCTAGATTATTAAATTTGTTATCATATACTTTTTCATAGTATTCTTGCATGATCCTTTGTATTTTTGCAATGTCAGTCACAATTTCTCTCCTTTTATCCTTGATTTTGTTTATTTGTGTCCTTTCTCTTTTTTCTTTAATAAATCTAACCAGGGATTTTTCAATTTTATTAACCTTCTTAAAAAAAAAAAGCTCTTTGTGTATTTATATTTTCTATTTTTTTTTGTTTTCAATTTCATTTATTTCTGCTCTAATTTTGATGGTTTCTTTTCTTCTGCTGACTTTAATCTTCATTTGTTCTTCCTTTTCTAGTTTTTTAAGGTGAAGTCTAAGATTTTTTATTTGGACTCGTTATTGTTTTTGGAGATAGGCTTGTAATGATATGAATTTCCTCTTATGACCACTTCTGTTGTGTCTGACAAGTTTTGATATGTTGTACTAGCATTATCATTCATTCCTATGTATCTCTCGATCTCCCTTTTTATTTCTTTCCTGATCCAGTTATTCTTCAGTAGCATGTTGTTTAATCTCCATGTATTTGTCATTCTTCCTGCTTTTTTTTTGCAGTTGATTTCTAGTTTCAAAGTATTATGATCAGAGAATATGGCTGGTATGGTTTCATCCCTCATATTTGTTGAGACTATTTCTCAACAAATATGTGTCCCAGTATGTGACTGATTCTTGAGAATTTTCCATGTCCAATAGAGAAGACTGTATAAGCAGCTGTTCTGGGATGGAAGCCTCTGTATATGTCAATTATGTTCAGTTAGTCTAGTGTGTCATTTAAGAATGTTATATCCTTATGATTTTCTGTTTGGACGATCTGTCCATATCTGACAGTGGGATATTTAAGTCCCCTACTATGATAGTGTTTTTGTCTGTTTCTCCCTTTAGTTCTGTTAGTAATTGCTTTACATATTTTTGGCTCCCTGATTGGAGCATAGATATTAATAAGTGTTATGTCTTCTTGATGCATAATTCCCTTTATCATTATGAAGCATCCTTCAGTTTCTTTCTTTACCTTTTTTATTTTGAAGTCTATTTCATCTGATATTAATACTGCTACTCCTGCTTTTCTCTGAATGCCATTTGCTTGCAATATCATTTTCCATCCTTTCACTTTAAGTCTATATTTGTCTTTGGAGCTGAGATGTGTCTCCTGGAGGAAGCATATAGCTGCGTTTTGTTTTTTGATCCATTTTGCAACTCTGTGCCTTTGTATTGTTGAGTTCAGTCCATTTACATTCAGGATGATTACTGAAATATGGGGTCTTCTCATAGCCATTTTATCTTTTGTTTTCTGGTAGCTCGATGTTTCCATTCCTTGTGTTTCTGTTTTCTTTATTTTGGTTGGCTTTTTGGCGTTTTGCCTCTGGTTCTTTTGTTTTATGTTATATAGTTCAGAATCATTGGTATATAGTTACCATTACGAATATGAAAAAGATAGTTTTATATATATATATATATATATATATATATATATATATATATATATACACACACAGTTGTCCATTTTCTTCTGCTTGTGCCTTATCTTTTTCCCTCTTTGTGAATTTGGATCTTTGAAACCTCTCCTTTTCAGTCATTGTTATCTTAATTTGTTCCTATGTGTGCTGAACTTTCATTACTATCTTGCTATAGCAATTTTCTTCTTATTATTTAAGCTTATAATGTCCTATTCTTAGTAAGGGTTGCAGTTTTCTACTTCTATTGGCCTGATAGTCACTTTACTCATAATTATGTATGTTTTTCTTTTGTTTCGTTATTTTGTTTTAAATAAGTTGAATCCTTTCAGTATTTCCTGTAATGTAGGCCTCGTAATGGAGAGTTTCTGTCAATTTTTGTTTGTCTGGAAAGATCTTAATTTTTCATCATATCTAAAGTGGAGCTTAGCTGGATACATTATTTTAGGCTGATAGTTCCTTTCACTTAATAATTTAAATATTTGATTCCATTCCTTTCTGGCTTGTAAGGTTTGCACTGAGAAGTCTGAGGATAATCTAATGGGTTTACCTTTATAAGTTACCATCTTATTTTCCTTGGCTGCCCTGAAAATTCTCTTTGTCATTGATTTTTAATAACTTTAATACAATATGTCTTGGGGAAGGCCTTTTTGGGTTGAGATAATTTCGTGTTTTGTTGACTTCTTGAATTCCAATTTCCAGCTCGTTTCTTAGATTTGGGAAATTCTCATCCACTATTTGTCTGAAAATGCTTTCTAGTCCCTGCTCCTTTTGCTCGCCTTCGATAATGCCCATTATTCTTATGTTTCCTCTCCTGATGATATCAGCTAGCTCTTGTATTTCTCTTTCATTATTTTTTATTTTCGGTTTCTCCCTTCTTCCTTCTGATTTATTTGTAGATTTCTGTCTTCAATATCACTGATGCTTTCCTCCATTTGGTTGACTCTATTTCCCAAGCTTGCTATTTCATCTTTTAACTCTTGCAGTGTGTTCTTCATCTCCAGCAGTTCTATTTGCTTCCTTTTGAGGGTTTTAATTTCCTTGCTCTGCTCATCTAGTTGTTTTTTTAATTCCTGAAATTGTTGATTTAAGTTGTTTGGGATCTCACTGATTTTTTTTCAGAAGTACCATCCTGAATTCTCTGTTATTTAGGTTCTATATTTCTATGTCTATAAGCTCATTTTCTGGAGATTTTTCTCTTTCTTTCTGAGATGCCTTGTCATCTTGGTTGTTCATGGTGCTTAATGGACTATTTCTGTGCCTGGGCATTAATGGTAGTAAATTCTGTTTTTTTTCCAGAAAGAAGATATATTATATAAAGGTCTCTCTTTAGCCTTTTGCAAAGAAGGCATTTTTCTTTTGGGTCCAGTAGGTAGCGGCTAAGCCTCTTGGCTTCCTGCTTTATATAAAGCCTAAATATCTTTATATTTTCTTGTAGATATTTAATCATACTTGCTACTCTCAGTTGTAGTCCCTGTCAGTGTTAGCAACAGTTTCGGTAGCATTTGCTCAGATTTCCTTGGGTCTCATGGTGTTTGGTGTCGGAGTGTATCGGGGGAGGGCCCATCAGGTTTGGAGGGTGGGGGCTGCAATTCAGCCTCGGATTTGCAACCAGGGCCAGTAAAAATCAACTTTTGTTTCTCTGCAGTCCCGTCCTATTTCTCTGCTTTCTGCCCTGTTGACTGGGCCCTGATGCTGGCTGCTAGAAGTTACAGCGTGTCCAGTCAGGCTGATCAGTGAAGTTGCTACACTTTCTCCCCTTTCCCTCCTCCTGTAGGGAGCTCTAGAGGCTGCGAGAGGTAGTTTCAGCCTCGGCAGCATTTACTCAAATTCCCCTGGGTGTTCATGTTGTTCGGTCTTGAAGGGTATGAGGGGAGGGCCCATCTGATTTGGAGGGTGGGGACTGCAGTTCAGCCTCAATTTTGCAACCAAGGCCAGTAAAAATCAACTGTTGTTTCTCTGAAGTCCTGTCTTGCTTCTCTGCTTTCTGTACTGATGACTGGGCCCTGCTGTCTGCTGCTAGAAGTTTGGGCACTTCGGACAGGTTGATCAGGGAAGTCCCTGCACCTTCACCCCTCCCCCCTCCTGCAAGGAGCTCTGGTGGTGGTGAGAGGCAGGCTTCTTTATTTCTCCGAGTCCAGCACTTGCATCCAGGGTTCTGAACTGTGGTAGCTCTTATGTGCCGATCCCATGCTCAGACGTACTGGTGTGCAGTTTAGGTGTTTTTTGTTGAGTTTTAGATGTTCACCTTATTGTTGTTTCAAGAGGAGAGATCTAGGATGTTTCTTACTCTGCCATGTTTCCTCACCATACACCCTTCTATTTTCTATCTTTATGAATGTGACTATTCTTGGTACCACATATAAGTGAAATCATACAATATTTGTCATTTTAGGTTTGACTTATTTCACTTAGCATGTCTTCAGTGTTCATTTATGTTGTAGCATGAATCAGAATTTTATTTTTTTCAAGGACAAATAGTATTCCATTACATGTATATGCTCATTTTGTTTATTCAGTTATCCATCAATGGACATTAAATTATTTCTACCTTCGGTTATTATGATTAATGCTGTTATAAACATGTAAATATTTCTTTGAAACCCTGTTTTCAGTTCTTTTCAGTACATTACCAGAAGTAAAATTAATTCAGTAAGGCTGAATTATAGCAGTTTTTTTTTGCTAAATTTTTGTTGAATCACTATATTGTGTTTCACAGCAGCTACACCATTTTACATTTCCACCAATAATGCACAAGAGCTTCAATTTCTCCATATCCTCCCAGCACTTATTTTCTGTTTTTGTTTTTGCTTTTTTTTTTAAATAATAAGTAACCTAATGAGTGTAAAATAATATCTCATTGTGGTTTTCATTTGCATTTCTCTAATGTTTACTGAAGTTGAGTATCTTTTTATGCACTTCTAGGCCTTTTGTATGTATTTTTTAGCGAAATGTCTACTCAAGTCGTTTATCATATTTTAGATTGAGTTGTTTGACTTTTTTATTGCGTTTTAAGCGTGTATGTATACACACACTTACACATGTGTGTGTGTGTGTGTGTGTGTGTGTGTGTGTGTGTATTCTGGATAGTAATCTTATATATATGTGACTTGAAAATATTTACCATCCTGTAGGTCTCCTTTTTGCTATGCTGAGAGTGTTTTTTGATTCATAAAATTCTCTTTTAATTTTGATAGTCTAATTCACCTATTTTTTCCTGTTGTTTCCTGTGCTTTTGTTGTCATATCTAAGAAATCATTACCAAACCCAATGTCATAAAGTTTTCTTCCATGTGTTCTTCTAAAAGCTTTATAGTTTTAGCACTTACTTTAGATCTTTGATCCATTTTAGGGATGGTGTAAGGTAAGGGTTCAGCTTCACTCTCTTGTATGTGAATATCCAGTTTTCCCACCACCATTTGATGAAAAGATTGTCCTTTCACTATATTGAATGGACTTGGCACCTAGGTCAAAAATCTTTTCCTTGATGGTTTTTTGTGGAGTGTCTATTTTAATCCATTGGTCTACATGTTTGTTTTTATGCCAGTCCCACACTGTTGTGATTACCATAAATTTTGAAATCAGGAAGGGTGAGTCTTTCAACTTTTTTCTGTGTTTTCAAGATTGGTTTTGTCATTCAGGGTTCCTTGAGATTCTGTATGAATTTTAGATTGTGTTTTTCTATGTCTGCAAAAAAAAAATCTTTGGAATTTTGATGGTGATTGCATTAAATCTCTAGATCACTTTAGATAGTATTGACATTTTAACCATATTGTTTTCCAAACTATGAATGAGGCATACTTTTTCATTTACTTATGTCTTCTTTTATTTCTTTCAGCAATGTTTTGTAGTTTTCAGTGTATAAGTCTTTCACCTTTGTGGCTCAATCAAATAAATTTTATGTACTTCCTTTCCAGCATTTTAATTTCCTTTAGTGTAAAAGCTTGAATTACTTCTAAATTTCCCTTTTTTATTTAACATTTTATTGGTGCTTTATATTTTATTGAATCTTTGTGTGGAACACATGCACACTCACACACACAATTTTCTCATGCTCTTTATGTTGTCATTTTTTTTTTGTTTGAATTCTGATGCTGTTTTTTAATTGTATGAAAGAGGCTGTCTGAAATAGAGAGAAAGTGATTCCTGAGACATTATTTGTGATCATAAAGCTGGCATGGCTCATCTTTGTCTGGGATTTTAGTTGTGTGAATCCCTTTTTTGTTTAAACTATTTTGAGATAGGTGTCTATTACTTATAAGCAAAACAATTATAGCCTGAAAATTAGTAATTGACTTATTGCACATTCCTTGTGGACAAAATCCTGGTTTATATTCATTCTGGTAACTGGGTCCTTTCTCCCTCTCCCTTTCCCTAACCTATATTCCCTATAATAGTGTTTCCGAATATTTGCTCTTTCTCTGATATAGGTTTATGCATCCCCACTCTGTGTTAAGTGATCTGTCCCACCTCCCAGGGAAGAAGGATATGTGATATGGACTTGGCCCAGCTGCGCTTTGGCCAATGGGTTGCAAATGTCCATGACATTAGCTTTATTTAACTAGAAGCTTTACCTTACATGGTTGGCTCAGCCATCTTGCATTCATGCCCTTAACCCTGAGAAAAACGTCTCATATAGAAACTGAGCCTTTGACTTGGGTACCAGAACTGAGTAGGGCCCAGAAGAGTTCATCCGTGCCAACATAACTGAAGCATATCTACCGTTCCCATGTAACTTATGCAAAAAAAAACAAAAAACAAAAAAAAAAACTTTTGTTGCCATTGTAAGCCAGCCAGATTTATTGGGGTTGTTTGTCACAGTTGCAAAAGTTAATACATCTTAGTTTATCTTGTCTAAAATTGCCTTGATTCAACAATTCTGTTTTTAAACTTTCAATTGACAAACTTCTTTACTTGCTGTCTATCTAAATCTTATTACTCCAATGGGAAAATTGACAGGAGGCTCTGGGGTAGCAGAAACCAGGGCTGTGAGTTCTCCCCTGAGAGAGCACAAGTTCAAAGACTCTAGTGCTGATTTCAAAAGCTGGAGGAGAGCCAGTAAGAGCAATGAAAACTGTAAGTGTGCAGATCCTATGCAGAACAAAGAACCAAGAGTTTAGAAGAAAAAAGGTAAAACTATTAAGAACTGAATAATCAAAACTGGTGGATCTGGGATAGTTGTAGGGTGGAGAGATGTGAATAATTTATGAATAATCCATAAATAATTTGCTAAATCCACAGTAAAGGTCCTTGGTAGAACAGATACTACCACTATCCCATCTCTTCACACTCCTCCCAGTGCTTGGGATGATCTAGTAGACTGCTTTGATACATTTTAGGCCATTCTTGAGGTGGTGGGAAGACTCATTAACAGTTTTTCCACCTATATCCTTTCCATTATCACTGGCAGTGAACTGAGTATGATGTTGGTCAGAGTTCCATCTTTCTCCACACATACCTAATTATTTCTCCCTTTAACATTATTAGGAGTTTCACATTGAGCTCTTTGAAGATGGATTCTAGAAGACACTAGAAAAAGAGGTGAAATGCTTTACTCCTGGCAGGTAGCCAAAAGTAGAATGCCACAAAATTGAAACCTTTTACGCCATCTATGAAGTTATATTATCCTTAGAAGCACTTTTCCTGATTTCAGAGAGAGTGGGTTAGGTATAGTTATCAGGAAGAAAACCAGCCAGGTCTTTGATTCAGATCATCTTCCCTGAATTATTTGCATGTTTGTATTTGTTTTGTGCTACACCTTGGCATATCAGAGGGTGTCATGGTGGTGATCCAAGATGCTAAAAGAAGTGAGAGGGGGTCCATGATTACATTGGAATGGACTGTTATGGGTAGAAAGTGCAGTAAATTGTTGCACCTCAATTCTGCAATGGAAGAGTGGACTCATTATAGAGCCTGTCAACCATAAAGGGCAGCAATGAAGGTGCTCCTTCAGAAGTGATCCACATCTAAGATCCATCTATGGGTGAAAGGTATTAAATACAGAAGAATGAGGACATGTGCATTTCAGGATAAAGACTTTGAATAACACTCTTCTGGATAGGAAATGAAGTCAAGATTCAGGTGCTGGGTACTTTGGGGAGGTGGAAAACTTACTTCATGTGCAAAGTGGTGGTGGCTAGAATGGATAGAGTCAAATACTGGGAATAAAATATGAGAGGTCCACCTCTGTAAAGTGTTTGGGTGGCTAGGTGACATTTCTAATACTCTGCTTTTATTGTGGCTACTTAGCTATACATTTTACTCTGTTATTAGATTATAAGCTTCTTGTATACTTTCTTATTCATCTTTTTACCCTTCTTAACAAGCATTATTCCTTGTACTATGAGTGCTCAATTATAATTTGTTAACATTATTAATAATAATGGCAATAAAAGGTTATTCAAATGAATGAATGACATAGATCTACACAGACCTGTTAGGAAAAATAGCCTAATATACTGTTTTCAAAAAGCAGATTATTTACAGAATTTTTGTTATTGTTAGATATGAAACCTGTTTTAATAAAAAAAATTAGATGATAGCCAAAAAAATATGTATATATAATAGTTAATTCTAGGCTTAGCAAAAAATGCAATAAGCAGGAAGATATTAAAAAATATTATAATAAGTTTCACGTCAATCATTTTCCAAAGTAGTTTCTATTTTATTACTTCCATTAAGAACTTTATATGAGGCATATTTCTAACAAAGTCATCCTAGACATTCAAGCCATTGTTGTCTAAAAAAACCCTTAATTTTGCTGGCTTTTATCCCTTAATCTTGTATGGCAATATAATTACTTTGTAAAACTAGAAAAAAAGCCTTGCATAGTTGATTAATTATCTAGGACTCCAGGGTTATTATTAAAAGTAAGGGTGTTAATCTCACACACCTATCAGAAAGCCTCTGGTGATGTTTTCTTACATCAAAGTAAAGAGTTCATTCATTGTTTTAAGGTTAAGTCTTGGTAGAAGTATTTCTTCTAAGAAAACAGATGCCTTTGAAGAATTTAGTCAGATTCCCATTACATAGTTTTATTAAGAGCGTATTACACAAACTAATATTGCACACAGGATCATCACATTTAGAAGGAAGTTTAAATATTTTTAAAACGAGGGTTATTGGTTTTTATTTTGTTTTGTTTTCTTTTGTTTTTAGTTGTTTTAGGTACTATTATTATTATGTCATGATTGATGATAATCTTAGGATTTCACCATTTGGGCTTAATTTATTGTTATTTCACAACCAAAGGGCCAGTTAAATTAGATTAGCAAAACTTAATTCATTCTCTTCTATGTTTACCACATAAGTTTGGTTAAGCCAAAGCTGAAAGGGACCAGAAACTCTTCCACCCACCCATTATTAGTAAACCATGTACATGAAATTGTTCGAATAATAGCAGAAATGAGTAGGTGTTGATATCAATGAAGGAAGACTTGAACTTTTGTACATTTAAAAAAATTAATATTTATTTAGGCCCATCTGAAGACATTGCTTGAGCAAAGTTCCAAAAAGCCTTGAAGCAATGTTCCAACTTTAGGAAAGTGAGAGAAAGTTTATAAAGGCATGAGTACAAAGAAAAATGTAGCTATGCATCAGCAGTTTTAGTTAGTTACATACATTCAAGTTTTATGTCAGGTAGAGAGAATTGTACAGATAAGTAGGGTCATCAAACACCTGGTAATGGGGCTAGAAGCAATTATTTTTACCTTTTTATTAAGATGTGGAAAGAATAGTCACTGACTTCTATAATCATTTATGTTTTTAATTGAAACTGTTGGAAAGTATACATGGCTAACCCCATGGAAGGCCTTGATTAGGAATTTACTATGTTCCTTTGGTTACTGATCAAACTGAAACAGCACCTTAGATACCCTTTTCTTTCTCAATGATATATTTACATTTTCTTACCAATTTTAGCTAATGGCTGATTGCATTTGGGGAATATAATATTTTGCCTCATTTAACAAAATATTTTAATCAATCAGTCAATAATTGATAGATATTTATTGATATACTTTACTAGGTACTTTAAGAGATACAAATCAAAAGAAATAACTCTTGCTCTTCAAAAACTCATAATTTCATGTTCTAATCAATAGAACAAAAAATAAATACTTAGTCTCCTGGTTCCATTTCAGGTGACCAGTCTTTTTGAATTTTCAACCAGAATAATCCTAGAAATGTGAATGAACAGTTAATTTTAGGAAGCAGGAGACATTTATTTGAACTGAGAGACAGGCAATCATCTGATGGGCAGTAGTAGATATGCTCAATCACAAGAGAAAAAAAAAAAAGAAGATAATTTAAGAAGCCTCTGAGACAACATCAAGGATACTAATATTTACATCATAGGAATACCAGAATGAGAAGAGACAGAGCAAGAAATTGAAATATATTTGAATAAATATTTATGGAAATTTTCCTTATCCCAGAAAAGGAAATAGAAATACAAGACCAGGAAGCGCGGAGTCCCAAACAAGATAAAGCCAAAGAGGCCCACAGCAAGATACACCGTAGTTAAAATGTTAAAAGTTAAAGACAAAGAAATCATTTTAAAAACAGCAAGTGAAAAGCAGTTGGTTACCTACAAGGGAGCTCCCATAAGACTGGCTACTGACATCTCAAAAAAAGCTTTGCAGGCCAGAAGGCATTGGCACAAAATATTCAACGTGATGAAAACCCAAGATCTACAATGAAGAATACTTTATCCAACAAAGCTATTATTTGGAATTGAAGGATAGATAAAGAGCTTCCCAGACAAGAAAAACTTAAAAGAGTTTATCACCATCAAACCAGTATTACAAGAAATGTTAAATAACCCTCTTTAAGAAAAAGAAAAAGAAAAAAAAGATAAAAATATGAATAATAAAATGGCAATAACTACATATCTAATCAATAATTACTTTAAATGTAAAGTGATTAAATGTTCCAATTAAATGACATAGGGTTGCTGAATGGTTAAGGAAACAAAATCTATACATATGCTGCCTAACAGAGACCCACATCAAGTCGAAAGTAAATGGATGGAAAAAATAATTCATGCAAATGGAAACAAAAAACAAAAGGCTTGGGTAGTAATACCTATATTACTTTTTAAAACAAAAGCAATAATAAGAAACTAAGAAGCATGTTTCGTAATGAAAAAGGGAACAAGTCAATGAGAGTTTTGAACCCTTGTAAACATTTCAAACTCAATGTAGGAGCACCTAAATACAGAAAGCAAATATTGATGGACTTAAAGAAAGAGATCAACAGTAATATAGCAATTGTGGGGGACTTTCACACTGCATTGACATCAATGGATAGATTATCCAGATAGAAAATCACAAGAAAACTGTGTCCTTAAATGACAAATTGGACCCGGTGGATTTTATATTGCATTCTTTTCAAGTGCACACAGAACGCTTTTCAAAATAGACCACATTTTAGGCCACAAAATAAGTTTAAATAAATTTAAAAAGAATAAAATCACACCAAGCATCTTCTTCAATCACAATTGTATAAAACTAGAAATCAATTACAAAAAAATAGCTTCCAAACACATGAAGGCTAAATAACATCTATTAAACAACGTATGGGTTAACAAGATCACAGAAGAAACCAAAAGATACCATGAGACAAATGATAATAAATAAAAGCAGTTCTAAGAGGGAGATTCATAGCAATAAGGGGCTACCACAAGAAACAAAAAAATAAACAATCTAATCTTATAACTAAGGGAACTATAAACAAAAGAACAAAGCCCAAAATGAGCAGAAGAAAGACAATAATAAAGATCAGAGCAGAAATAAATGAACAACACAAAAGAGCAATGAAATCAAGTGCTGGCTTTTGAAAAATAAAAATGCAATTGATAAATTTTTAACCAGACTCATCAAGAAAAAAAAGGGAAACAACTTAAACAAATCAAATCAGAAAGGAACGAGAAGTGACAACAGAATTCACAGAAATACAAAGGATTATAAGTAAATACTAAAAATAATTATATGACAACAAACTGGAAATCTGGAATAAATAAATAAATTCCTAGAAACATACAATCTTTTAAAACCGAATCAAGAAGAAATTATAAATTTGAAGAGACTGGTAACTACTAAGAAAATCTAATTGGTATTTAAGACACTTCTGACAAACAAAAGTTCTGGACCATATGGCTTCCCGGTCCATGGAAATTTAAATTTCATCAAACATTCAAAGAAGAATTAATACCTATTCTTCTCAAAGTATTCCAAAAAATCCAAGAGAAAAAAAGACTCCAAAGCTCATTTTTCGAGGCCGCCATTACCCTGATTCCAAAACCAGACAACAACGCTACAGGAAAAAGAAAATATAGGCCAATATCTCTGATGAACAAAATGCAAAATCCTCAAAAAACTTAGCAAACCAAATTCAGCAATACATTAAAAAGATCATACAGCATTATCAAGTGAGATTTATTCCTGGGAAGCAAGGTTGGTTCAATATTCAAAAATCAATTAACATGATACATCACATAAAGAAAACAAAGAATACAAATTATGTGATTATATCGATAGATGCAGAAATAAATTTTATAGAGTCTAGCATCCATTTATGATAAAAAAAATCTCAGCAAAGTGAAAATAGAGAGCACATACTTCAACATAATAACAGCCATATATTAAAAACCCATAGTTAACATACTCAATGGGGTAAAGCGAGAAGTGTTTTTTGTAAGATCAGGAATAAGACAAGGATGTGCACTTTAAGCATTTTTATTTATGATAGTATTGGTAGTTCTAGTGACAGAAATCAGACAAGGAAGATAAATAAAAGTCATCTGAATTGGAAAGGAAGAAGTAAAGCTGTCATTATTTGCAGATGACATGATATTATATACATAGCACCCTAAAGAGTCCAATAAAAAACTATTAGAATTGATAAATGAATTCAGCAAATTAGCAGGATATAACATTAATATTCAGAAATCAATTGCATTTTTATACACCAATAATGAACTATTAGAAAGAGAAATAAAAAAAAAATTTCATTTATGATTGCATCAAAAGAATATGTAGGAATAAATTTAACCAAGGAGATAAAAACAACTGTAGTTGGAACATTATAATACATTGAAGAAAGAAATTGAAGAAGATACAAATTAATGGAAGCATATACTATGCTCATGGATAGGAAGAATTAACATCATTAAAATGTCCATACTACCCAAAGTAATCTATAGATTCAATGCAATCCTTGTCAAAATACCAATGGCATTTTTCACAGAACTAGAACAAATAATCCTAAAATTTACATGAAACAACCAGAGACCCTGAATAGCCAAAGCAATCTTAGAAAGAATAATAAAGTTGGAGGTATCAGGCTACCTGATATCAAACTATACTACAAAACTATAGTAATCAAAACAGTATGCTGCTGGCATAACAGGCCCACATCTAATATGGTCAATTAACCTATGACAAAAGAGGCAAGAATTACAATGGAGTAAAGATAGTCTCTTCAATAAATTGTGCTGGAAAAACTAGACAGATCCATTAAGAAATGAAACTAGACTGCTTTCTTATGCCACATGCAGCAATAAATTCAAAATGGAATAAAGACCTAAATTTAAGATCCCCCAAACCATAAAACTAGAAGAAAATAGGGACAGTAAACTTTTTGACATTGCTCTTAGTAAGATTTGAGGGGGTGAGTTGAGGATATCTCTCTTCAGGCAAGGGAAACAAAAGAAAAAATAAACAAATGGAACTACATTAAGTTACAAAGTTTGTGCACAGCAAAGGACACCATTGGCAAAATGAAAAGATAATCTATTGAATGGGAAAAGATATTTACCTATGATACATCAGATAAGGGGTTATTATCCGAAATTTATAAAAAAAACTCATACAACTTAACACCAAAAAACAAACAATCTCATTAAAAAAATAGGTAGAGGACCTAAGTATACATTTCCCAAAAGGGACACACAGATGACCAATAAACATGTGAAAAGATGCTCAACATGACTAATCATTGGAGAAATGCAAATTAAAACCACAATTAGATATTGCTGCACAGTTTTTAGAATGGCTATCATCAATAAATCAACAAACAAATGTGTTGGCAAGAACGTGGAGAAAAGGGAACCCTCATGTACTGCTGATGGGACTGGAAATTAATGAAACCACTGTAGAAAATATGGAGGTTCCTCAAAAAATTAAAAAAATAAAACTACCTTATGAATTAGCAATCCCACTTCTGGGTATTTATTCAAAGAAATCCAAAATGCTAATTTGAAAAGATATATGATTTCAACATTATTTTCAACAGGCAAGATGTGAACAAATCTAAGTGCCCATCAATAGGTGATTGAGTAATGAAGAGGTGGTACATATATACAATAGGATATTAGTTGGTTGTAAAAAAAGAATGAAATCTTACCATTTATGACAACATAGATGCACCTTAAGGGTATTATGCTGAGTAATATAAGTCAGACAGAGAACAACAAATGCCACATGATTTCACTTATATGTGGACTCTAAAAACCAAAATAAACAAACAAAACAGAAACAGACTCATAGATACAGAGAATAAACTGATAGCTGCCACATGGAAATTGGGTTGGGGCCTGGGTGAATAAGGTCAAAGGATTAAGAAGTACAAATTGCCAATTACAAAATTGTCACCAGGATGTAAAGTATAGCATAGGGAATATGTCAATAATATTTATGTGGTCAATATGGTGTCAATAACTATGTATGATACCAATTGAGTCCTAGACTTATGGGGGGATCATTTTGTAAGTTTTATAAATGTCTAATGACTTATGTCTTTTCATAGTAGAAGAAAAGACACTAATATAATATTGAATATTTTTTTGTAATTGAAAGATTTTAAAAAAAGTTAAAAAAAGAAAATCTGTATCCTTCCAGATATTAGTTATCTCCATGGGCAGAGGTACTATGATACTATGATTTAAAATTCAGTCTCTGAAAAGGATATTTATTTGCAGATTATTCTCCAAGCTTTTGGTAATAAATAAATAAACAAGTTAAATAAATTAAAAGTTCTGTGATTCTGGTCATGTGGATGCTGGAGCAAGAGGCAGGTGAACAAGTTTAGTACAAATCCATTTCTATCAGGAAATAAAAGATACCTCAAAATTCAAGCTACCCATTGAATATGACAGGCTCAAAACTTTAAGGAATGCTGCAAGAAAGTGTGTGACTGCAGGGCCCCAGACAAAGTTTGAGAACTCTGGAAGACCGTGGCCTTAGAGAGTAGACTTTGGATCTTTGTAGGATGGTCATTTGGAAATATTCCTGAGTGTCACAGGAATAGAATTATACACTTAAAGACAAAAGAGTATTAGAACATATTTTGTGTATCCCTACTCTCTCATTCTACCAATGAAACAACTGAGTCTTGAGGAAGAGGGGGAATTTCCTAGGATCTCCACCTGGAGGTTGCCAGGAACAAATGAGGTTTGTTCAGGCTGCCTTGACTATTGCCTACACTCACGAAGTGCTAATTGTGGCTTGGACATGTTTTTCCATCTAATTTTGTCATCCTGATTGATGACTTCTCTGTCATGTCCTAGCTGAGGGGTGCTCAGAATCAGTGTCTGCAAGAAGCCTCAGAATATTAAATATAACAAGTCACATAACTGCTTTAATGATATAGATATAAAGCTACTTTAATATGTACATTAATATACAGTATGGAGAGACAAAGGAATAGATAGAACTATAAAGATAACATATATCCATAGAACATTTCTGAAAAGGGACACAAAAATTATATCTACTTCTGGGGACTGGAGAGCTGGGACATGCCAAGAGTTTTTATCTTTTTCACTACACATGTGTCTTTTTACCATTTGAATTATTTATGCCATACATTTGCAGTGCTTTTACAATAAAAAGCAAATAGTTCTGGAAAATACAGCTATCTTATTTAAAATGAATTCAATGAAAAAGCCTACCCAAAAGCATGTCTGATATTAATTATTAGATTACATAATTGGAATCTTCTTCTAGGACTTACATTCTTCCTCCTTTGTAGTATGTATCTCAGAATTCAATTTCCCTTCCTTAGCATTCCAGGTTATCTCCATGCTTTAAGGTTCAAAATTAAAATGCGCTTTTTCTCTCATTGAAATATTTGTAAACTTTTCTATCAACAAGTGAAAAACCATAGTGCTACTTTCAATTGGCCAACTGATGACTTAAAGATGACCACAAGAATTTTTATGCCAAATAATTTTTTTCCCTCTTTAATTCCCACCCTCAACCCCACTTCCACTCCTGACCCATGGTTGTTGCCATTTCCCTTTAAGAAATGGATCTCTGAAGGCAGGGCGTTCCCTCTCACATGCATTTGCGGCATGCACCTGGGGCCTGGCACACGGGGGGTATGGCCCGTGGATCCTCCTGGGGTGCAAACCCAGGACATTCTGTGTGCAAAGCAGACATGCTAACCACTACACTATGGAGCCACCCTCTGCCAAATAATTTTTGTAACTCTTTTTTTCCTAACAAAAATAGTGCTTGCTATTGCAGAAAAGATAGAAAATTCAGATAAACAAGCGTGGTGCATATTACTATAATATTTTTCAATTTACATTAAATATTTATGTCCCAAATCATGGAATGGCTTAATTAATGTTTACTATTTCTTTGAACAGGAAAAGAAAGACATGTCTGTAAGTGTCTGAATATAATTGTGTGATACTTGCATGCAATTAGGATGTAATGTATAAAAATTCATTTTGAAATTGTTGCACCCTGTTCACTTTAGGATTTCTGAAGAGTGACATGAATGAGCCATTGCTTTAATTAGACTATCTTAGGCTACTAAGAGTGGTAAAAGGGAAAAATATTATGCCTCAAAGTAAGGAAATTTGGAAGAAAATAAGAAGAATGTAAAGAGAAATTTTTAGTACCATTTTCTTTTCTGAAGAGGATTCAGCTTTTAGGATTACTCAATGACAACAGACTATCACACTTGATTCATTTAGCTTTGTTTGTGGACACCTAGTGTTTCTAGAAACACTTCTGATGAACAACTGTAGATTTAAAACTTAACATTGTGGACCATCAGTACAAAAATGGAAGTCACTGTGGACCACGAAAAATTGGTAAGAAATCAGTCCATTATTGCAAAGTTCCTTAATTATCTGACATAGGGGTTTCCATTCTGGTCCTGGGTAGGGAGAAGAGGACAGGGGAGGATTTCAAGGACAAGAAGGAGGAGACAATCACATTCTTCTTAAATAACTAGAGGTTAATGGAGAAAAGATGATGAGTAGGTGAACAGATGTTCCAGGCCCTGGTGGTTGTCCAACCAGTCTTTCATGTTAATATTTGCTGTTCTAGCAAGTCATTAGTTAATATAAACCAGATACTAGTTTTGCAGGTCTAGGAGGTAGAACACAGCTGCAAACAGTAACACTATTGAAAGGCCAGGAGATGTGAGGTTTCTGGTGTGGAGTCTGGCCATCCCAGGTAAGTCCCTATTTTTGGTGGAGAGGTTGCAGATACACGAACAAAATGCAGACAAAAAGGGGAATGGGCTCAGTTAAGATATTCTAGAGAAATAACATGTAAATGATAGAAGAATGTTTCATCTCCTTAGGTTCAGTTGGTGGGCAGAAGACAGGCACTCCTCAAAGTGAATTTGGAGCCAAATGTGTGAAATCCTTCTTAAAAGTGCAACAGTACAGTCCCAAATGTTTCTGAAAGAACAGAGTCACAAGACTGAATGAAACTTCTGGGAAAGGCAGAAGCTAATTTCCAGAAGAAGGGGATGAAACTCATTCTCTGACCAATTTTCTTTACTGCTGGGTTATTTCTAAGCACAGGCCATGAATGAGGGTACCATTCATGTTTTTTTAATGCTATTTAGAGTATTTCAGAGTTCATATCCAAAGACCACTTATAGAGTTCCTAGCTAAAAGGTTAAAACAAACAAACAAAAACCTCACATCAGGAATATGATCCTGCCAATTTTCCTATCACCTAAAGCAGGAATCTCTGGTCAAGAAGCTGCAGATTTGGTGGGATGAGGGAAGGAAACAACCATAACAAAGCTTCATAGTAAAAATGTTCTGTCTTGAGACCTCCAGAAGAAAAGTGAGAGCTTGAATGGCAGAAAACATTCCCAGAAAAGAGATGCTCAGGCAGAAGGAACCCTGAGAGCCCACCTAGGGGTTAGAACTCTGGAAAGAAATCTACTTCTTTACGGAATGCATCTCTGGTAAAAGAAAAATAAATTGTCCAAGATGAGGACTGAAGTTCTATTAACAGCAGGCCAATGCCTATAGCTTAATCTCAGTTACAAAGGAGGAGATTGTATCCATGTCACAGAGACTCAGGTGCCACAGAGAGATGGATCTTGGGAGTCCATGACAGCTTGAGCATGAAGGTGATGTGGGTGCTGGGAATCCAGACTCCACAAGAGCCTTTGAGTACTATCTCAGCAGCCAGCAAGGCTAAGAGCCACACCTGTCTAGGAGTGATGTTGAGAGACAGCTAAAGTCACACACATTTCTCTGTGCTTCTTTCCCAACCTTGCAATCTTCCCAAATGTGCTGGAAGAAGAGATTTAAATGGAAACTACAATACCAACGAAGAAAACATGGTGTTAAGGTTCTAAAATAAAATTCAAAGTGAAGAAACAGAGCAAATGGAGGAAAACACACAATTAAAGGATAATAGAAGGAAATCTTGAGACATTAGGTTGATCAGGCTCTCCAAATATCGTGGTTTTGTGTTTTGTTTTTTACCTTGAAAACAAAAAGAAATTCATACCTAAATATACCCTGGTGAAATTTTAGATTTTCAAAAGTAAAGGACACAAATAATAAAACTAAGTTTACTACAAGCTTTGGCTCAAGTCTTCTTTTCAATAGAATCATGCCAAGACAGTGGAACGAGATCCACAGAGTTATGAGAGAAATGGGTGCACCAGGAATTCTAAATAGAGACAATTTATCCTCACAGCACTCAGAAATAACAAACATATTCTGAGATATGCAATTATTCAGAGTGAAGCACTCATGTCATATTAAAAAATACCCAAAAAGAAGGTAAATAAAATGAACAATAGCAAGAACAGTGAAACAAAATAAAGCCCTAATAACTAGTTGCTGTGTGGTTATATATAATTAAAATGTCAAAATGGTTTTGAAAGAGAAATGAGACTGTAAAACCTCATTGTAACACTCTGGTTTTGAAATATGAGCTAATTCTAATACAATCCAGTAGAGAAAAAAGAAAAATATTAAAGCAAGCTAAATCCCTCATCTTATACAAAGCATTAGGGTTTTACTGATAGTATTGACAGGACTATAAATGTTACCTATTTTTATATAAGTACTACGCGCTAACCGATTGTGCCACTGGAGCTCCAGATGTTACCTATTTTCAGTGAAAGATGCTCTTGAATAGACTTAGTACAATATATATTTTCCAAATTAGTAGAAATAAAAAATATAATACACATACACAACCCCCCATCCTCCCCCACAAAAACAGGCAAGTAAGCAACAAAACAACAGAGAAACATAAAACACAATTGTATTAGCTAAGATAAGTACAGATGGGTCAAATTACATCTTCAAAAGAGAATGGTTTTTGAATTGGATCAGAAAAATAAAATCTAGCTAAATATAAGATAGCTAATCTAGTTATATATCACATTGTTTTCAAGATACATGTAAAACAATTGAAGCAAAAAAAGTTTTTTAAGGAGGTGGACAAAGTCACACCAGGTAAGTACAAAGGGAAAACAGAAGTGACAATCTTAATATCAGAGCAAATAGAATGAAGAAAAAATGAATCACTTAAAAAATGAAGGTCATTTCATAAATCAAAGGCATAACCTAAAATGAAGATATAAATATCATGAATAATGAAGGAACCAATGAACACACACTGCTAAAAGATA
This sequence comes from Eidolon dupreanum, assembly GCA_028627145.1. Lineage (NCBI taxonomy): Eukaryota > Metazoa > Chordata > Mammalia > Chiroptera > Pteropodidae > Eidolon > Eidolon dupreanum. The sequence goes on along the minus strand of CM053514.1, from coordinate 43,547,498 downwards.
TAAAACCAATTCTGTTAGTAATGCACCTTGAATAAACAAAACTAAAAACAGTGGGCGATTACCTACTCTTAATTTAATAATTTTACTATTATTTAGTTCTTTAAAAAAGTTGTCAATGTTTAATCCTATTTTTCTTTTGATGTCTTTTATTCATTTGTGTTTTCTAGATTATTTTATTGAATGCTTAACCAAATAGTCTTTCCTGTTTCATATAAGAATGTTTAAAATCAAGAATTTCTTTTCTTTTTTTCCCCAGCTTTATTGAAGCAAATAGACAATTAGTTATTCATATTTACATTGCACAACCCAATGAGTTTTTTCAGTTACAGTTGGCATACAATAATATATTCATTTTAGTTGTACAGCATAGTGATTAGAGATCTATATAACTCACAAAGTAGTCATCCCACTAAATCAGATACCCTTCTTTCCCCTTACATATTTATTACAACATTGTTGACTGTTTTCTTTATGCTACACTTTATATCTCCATGACTATTTTGTATCTATCTATTTGTACTTCTTAATCTCGTTGCCATTTTTTGCCACCCTCAAAACACCCTTCTGTCTAGTAGCTCTCAAAATATTCTCTGTATCTATGAGTTTCTTTCTGTTTTTGTTGTTGTTTATTTTGTTCTTTAGATTCTACATGTATATGAAATCATATGATAAATGTCTTTATCTGACTTACTTCATTCAGCGCAATACCCTCTGGGTCCATCAAGGCAATATCTTTTTCCATCCCCTTCCTTTTATCTTTGTGTGTCTTTTAATCTGAACTGAGTCTCTTGTAAAAGGCATGTTTTCTTGTTTTCTTGTCCATTCAGCTTCCCTATCTTTTGGTTAGAGCACTTAATTCTTTTCTATTTGAGGTACTTGTGGATAAATATATAGTTATTGCCATTCTTTTTCATGATTTTGATACATGGTTTTTCTTCTTAAAGAAGTCCCTCCAACAATTCCTGTAATACTGGCTTGGTGTTGATGAATTCCTTTGGTTTATTTATGTCTGGGAAGCTCTTTACCTGTCCTTCGACTCTAAATCATAGCTTTGCTGGATAAAGTATTCTTGGTTGTAGATCCTGGGTTTTCAACACTTTGAATATTTTGTGTCAAGCCCCTCATTCCTGTAAAGTTTCTTTTGAGAAATCAGCTGCCAGTCTTATGGGAGCTCTCTTGTAAATATGTAATTGCTTTTCTCTTGCTGTTTTTTATATTCTCTCTTTGTATTTAACCTTTGGCATTTTGATTATGATGTGTCTTGGTCTAGGTCTCTTTGGGCTCATTTTTTGGGGGACTCTCTGAACTTCCTGGGGTTGTATGTCTATTTTCTTCACAAGTGAGGAAAATTTTCCATTATTATTTCTTCAAATATATATTTGACTTCTTGTTCTTCCTCTTCAGGTATCCCTATGACATGAATGCTGTTAACCTTAATTTTGTCCCATAGGCTCCTTAAGTTATTATATTCTTGGTTACTTTTTTCTGGCTCTTCTGATTGAGTGTCCTTGGCTTTCCCATCCTCTATATCAGTTTTTTGATCCTCTTCTTTCACCACTCTGTTGATTCCCTCTAATATACTCTTCTTCTCAGAAAATGTATTTTTTTAAATTTCTGACTGGTTCTCTTTTCTAATTTTTATTTCCATTTTTATGTTTTTTATCTCTTTGTTAAAATTCTCAGTGAATTCATTTACACTTCCCTTAAGCTCATTGAGCATCTTTATAACCAGTGCTTTGAACTCTGCATCTGTTAGATTGCTTAACTCCTGGATCTCTGTTCTGTTCTCTCATATGGTTCCTGTTTCTTTGTTTTCCCATTTTGGCTGCCTTTCTGTGTCTGTTTCTATGTACTAAGAGAAGCTCTTAAGTCTCTGGTCTTACTAGCATGGCTTTTTGTAGTAGGAGTCCAGTGGCACAGTCCTGAGAGGAGTTCAGCACAGGCCAAGTTTAGCACCAGTCCGTGCCCCTCTGGGACCACCTGTTAAGTTTCAGCAAGGAATCCACAGACGCTGTGCTCAGAAACTGAGGTCAGCTGTCACCAGCGTGAGTCTTGGCCACTGCTCAGCAAGTGGCACAGGACTCGTTGAGGGCACAATTGAATGTGGCTTGGATGGGGCCCTGAGTTGGGGAGGCAGAGTTTCAGGGAATCCTCTGGGCAGAGCAACCTCTGTTATCCAGTTTGATGATGTCTCAACTATGGCAGTGCTGAATCCACACACTGGGAGTGGGGAGGGCTCAACAGAGGAGCAATGGATACTGCCAGCAATTCTACCAGGTAGAAAGCTTTACCTCTAGCCCTTGCTTCAACAACTTGTATCCTCCATAAGTCCCTGGTGACTCCTGAGCAGCCAACCTACTGCTGGTGCACAGAGTCAGCAGATCCTAACCGTTAAATTCTGATTGAAAACATGGCTCCTCTAAAAGGTATCTGTAGCTGTTGGCTGCTGCAACCTTGGTCCGACTCAGCCACTGGGGACCGGTTAGTCTCATGTCTTTGCCCCCTCCTACTTTCTACCCTCGCAGGGTAATTTCTTATTTTTCTCCCTAGTTGTAGGGCTTCTATTCATCTAGACCCACATGTGATTCAGCTTCCTGTTTTCTCCGTGTTTCCATCTCAACTTTGATGTGGTCACAAGAGGGGATGAGTGAAGCTTCTATCACCTATGCCAAATTGCCCAGTTCTCTAAAGTCAAGGATTTCTTTAAGTCTGACTTTGACCATATCCCATTAGTTTGGATATGTAGTGCCTTACCTTAGTCTGTGATTCGATGTTAATTTTCCCTTTAACTCAAGACTTATTTAGGAGCATCTACTTTTTAAAATTCTTTTAGGTATTTTTAGTCAAGATATAATTGACATATAATATTATATTAATTTCAGGTGTACAACATAATGATTTGACATCTGTATATATTGAAAACTGACCACTATAGTAAGTCTAGTTAACATTCGTGACCATGTAATAGTATTGACATTTCAATTTCAAAATTCAACACTGGAAGAATTAAAAGCAGCTGGAATTTTCTGACATGTTCACATATTTATTGAATACACATGGTATATATTCATGCCACTAAGTATGTCACTAAGACTGGAGTTGAAGGAAAGGTGGGGTAGTTGATGGGTAGACATAGTATGCAAAAATAATGACACATTGCAAGGTAAGATGACTGCCATAGAAAGATATAAAGGAAGTGTGCTATGGAAGTCCAAAGAAGAGAAAGGTCATTTTTGACTGGAAATTTGTTAAGGGGGATAAAGCAGATAATACTTAAAATGATTCTTCAATAGTAGATTGGAGAATATGTAACAGGCAGAGAGAATCAGATGGAATGCATTCCTAAATAGTCCAGTGATTCAAGAAGACCATTAACATTCCATGCCATCCTTACCACTATGACATTAGTATTTTTAAGGGAGACACAGGATTCAGGATTAGAGGATTTGAGTCCAAGTCATTAGACTAGCATAATGACATTGGATATAAAAATAAATGTAACATGTCTATGGAAAAATTTGTACGAACTACAAAGCTCTACAGAAAGGTTTTTAGAAGTTGTAGTACACTTGTTTGGGCAGTTGTGACATGCATTTTCAGAATAGATCATCCACTTTGATCCTGCAGTTGGAAATCAGCTCAGTCATTTTATTTTCTTCTCAGCTCTACAACTCTCTCAGTGAAGATTGAACTACACTGAGAAGACTGACTTGTCCTCTGATCATGACACACAGCAGTAAACTCTGAGTAATTTATACCTGAGAGGCAACACAAAAGAGAAAATAAAGCAATCCACCCTGTATCAGTTCAGATTTCTAGGTCTTCTGCTTCTGGAAGCTTTCCTAACTGATCCTTTGGACCCTCCAAAATCTTCCTAAACTTGCCATTATTCACAATTTCATAGGTTGGATTTATTGCCAGCCTGAACACACATAGCTCCCATTTTTTTACAGTGCCCCTAACTCTAGATCCAGTCTGACTCACCCATCTACTACCATCCCCATTTCATGGGTTTAGATTTCTAGATTTTACTCTTCACCAACTATGCTGTTAGCTTCCTTTATTTCCCATGTTCAAAAGGCAGTTTACTATTATTCTCTTGAAAAAATTGATCTGATAGTATCTGAAAATTCTGTTTGCACAGGCTCTAGGTGCAATTGCACATGGAGATAAGCATTACAGATTTTGTACAATTATGAACGTACACTTTCCAAATCTATTATCAATATGCATTCGAAACTAAATTAAGTTAGATCACAAGTGTCAGGTCACTTAAGTGAGGTTAATATTAAACTATCGAAATGACAACTGCTGGTTTCACAATTTCAAATTAACAGGAAGTTCAATGCAAGGCTCTGGAAGCAAGAGCTGTTCAGTAGGTTGGAAAGAAATCAATTAAACCTGGAAGGAATGCCTTGGGGTAAAATTAGAGGAACCAGTTGATACCAAAGCCCTAAATAGAAAATAGGATCAAGATGATTATAAAAGCAGATGACTTTTTGGTGTGGCTCATCTGCTAATAATGAACTGTGTAAACTCATCTGTCATGTCTCTACTGTATCAATTCAATAACAGGTCTCCTTGCCTATGATCTTGGCCCTTATGAACCCTGTAGCTGGAGACATGTTTCTAAATGCAAACCTGATCATGCCACTTCTTGACTTAAAGCCCTTTAGAGGAACTTTATCACTCTCAGGACCAAAGCCCAAATTCTTAATGTGGCCCACAAACTCTTCATAAAATGGTTTCTGCTTCTCTCTTATACCTCACCTTATTACATCTCAAATTATTTTTTTTAATTAATATTTTGGTGGCTGACATTGGTTAATGAAATCCAGCAAGTTTCAGGTATACAATTTAACAGTAAAGAAAATATATATATATATTTATATATATATATATATATATATATATATTGCATTGTGTGTTCCCTTCTTATAGTTAGATTTCTTTCTGACACAATATATTTGACCCCTCGTACCCCATATACCTCCCTTCTCCCCACTTCCCCCTACCCTCTGGTAATCACTAGTCTAATGTCCATGTCCATGAATCTCTATTTGTTGTCTCGTCCAGTTGTTGCTTTTAGGCTTATATATAACATATAAGTGATATCATGTGGTTTTCTGTCTGACTTTTTCACTTAGCAAGATTATTTTGAGGTCCATCCATGTTGTCCCAAATGGCAGTAGTTCATCTCTTCTTATGGCTGAGAAATACTCCATTGTATATATGTACAACAACTTCTTTAGAAAATCATCTATCATAGGACACTTTGGTAGCTTCCAAGTCCTGGCTGCTATGCATAATGCTGTTATGAACATTGGTGTGCAGATATCTTTTTGGATATGAATTTTCAAATCTTTGGGGTAAATACCCAGTAGAAGAATTGCTGGATCATATAGTAGATTAATTCTTAGTTTTTTGAGGAATCTCCATTCTGTTTTCTATAGTGGTTGTATCAATTTGCAGTCCCACCAGCAGTGTATGAGGGTTCCTTTTTCTCCTCATCCTCTCCAACATTTGTTATTACTTGTCCTGTTAATAACAGCTATTCTAAGAGGTATGAGATGGTATCTCAGTGTGGTTTTGATTTGCATTTCTCTACTAGCTTGCAATGATGAGAATTTTTTCATACGTTTGTTGGCCATTTGTATGTCTTCTTGGGAGAAGTGTCTGTTCAGATTCTCTGCCCATTTTTAAGTTCAATTGTTTGCTTTTTTGTAGTTATTGAGTTGTATGAGTTCTTTGTATATTTTGGATATCAGATCTTTATCGGAAGTGTTGCAAATATATTTTCCCATTTGGATGGTTGTAACTTTACCTTGTTGATGGTTTCTTTTGCTGTGCAGAACCTTTTCAGTTCGATGTAGTCCCATTCATTTATTTTAGCTTTTACTTCTCTTGTCTTTAGGGTCAAATTCATAATATCCTCTTTAAGCCCAAGGTCCTTGAGTTTAGTTCCTATGCTTTCTTCTATAAATTTTATTTTTTTGGGTCTTATATTCAGGTCCTTAATATATTTTGTGTTAATTTTGGTGTGTGGTGATAAACAATAGTCTAGTTTCATTCTTTTGCAGGAAGCTTTCCAGTTTTCCCAGCACCATTTATGGAAGAGGTTTTCCTTTCTCCAATGTATGTTTTTACCTCCTTTGTTGAAAATTATTTGCCCAAATAAACATGAGTTTATTTCTGGACTCTCGATTCTATTCCGCTGGTCTTTTTGTATATTTTCTGCCAATATTTCTCTGCTGTTTTGATTACTATCGCTTTGTAGTATAATTTGAAGTCGGGCAGAGCGATGCCTCTAGCCTTGTTATTTTTTCTCAGAGTGGCTTTGGCAATTTGGGGTCTTTTGTGCTTCCATACAAATCTGATTATTTTTTGTTCTATTTCTTTAAAGAATGCCAATGGGATTTTGATGTGGATTGCATTAAATCTGTATAATACTTTAGGTAATAAGGTCACTTTAACTATGCTTATGCTACCAATCCAAGGACACAAAATATCTTTCCATTTCTTTGTATCTTTCTTTCAACAGGGTCTTATAGTTTTCATTATATAGGTCCTTTGCATCTTTCATTAGATTTATTCCTAGGCATTTTATTCTTTTAGTTGTAATTGCCATTTTGTTTGGGACTCTGTATGCTTCTTGGACTTACATACCTATTTTCTTTGTCAGGTGAGGAAAGTTTTCAGTCATTGTCTTCAAATAGATTTTCAATCCCTTGCTCTCTATGTTCTTCTGGTACCCCTATCATGTGAATGCTGGTACCTTTGATGTTGCCCTAGAGGTCTGTTAAACTATCCTCATTTTAAAAATTCTTTCTTTTTTTCTTTAGCTGTTCTGATTGGATATTTTCTCCTATCCTATCTTCCAAATCACTAATTTTTTCTTCTGCTTTATCTAATCTGCTGCTGATTTTAACTAATGTATACTTCATTTCAGTTATTGTATTCTTCATTTGTGATTGGTTCTTTTTTATGATTTCCACCTCCTTGTTGAAGTTATCATGAGTTCATCTATTCTCCCCAAATCATTAATCATCTTTATAACCAGTGTTTTAAATCTGTACTTGGTAGAATGCTTATCCTCATTTTGTTTAGCCTTTTCTGGAGTTTTATCCAGTTCTTTTATTTGGATATTTTTTTTGGTCTGCTCATTTAGGCTGGCTTTCTGTGTTTATTTCTATGTATTAGGTATATCTGCTACATCTCCAAGTCTTGGCATGGTGGCCTTATGTAGTAGGTGTCCTGTGGCTCTAGTGACGATCTTTCTAGTTACATGAGTTGCAGGGGTGTCTCTTGTGTGACACCTATTGTAGTTGAACCTCAATGGCTGTTGGCACATCAATGGATGAGACTGACCTTCAGGCTGCTGTGAGGACCATGCATGACCACAGAATATGAGCTATTGTGTGGGGGCTGACCTTACAAAGAGGGATTCTCTGTAGTTGAGCTCTGGTATCTTCTGAGTCCACCCTTTTTGTGTGTTATTTGTGGACCTAAGTAGTTGGTGCTCCGAAGCTGGCCAGCAGGTGTGTTGATATGGGGCCTGTTGGGAGAGGCTCTGGGGCAGGCCCAGATCAGCTGCTGCCTGTGCTCTTCCCAGGGTCACCTGGTAGGAGCTACAAATTGATCTGCAGTTGGTAGCTGCTTGTGCCAGTCTGAGAAACACCTGGGAGAGGCTATGCTGTGACCTGAGGCCAGCTGCCTTTAGTGCTAAGTTGGGTGTCACTCAGCAAGAGGTACGGGTCACTCCAAGGCAAGCAGCTGCTTGTTTGAAGTTTGTGAACCTTTCAGAGATTTTAAGGAAGCCTGCAGTGTGGGCTTAGGCTGTCTACTTGTGAATAACAGCCACTGAAATAGGTTTAGGCTTGTGTGAAAATTGGATGGGGAGGATTCTCTGGGATTCACCAGGGTGAGGTGAGTAGTGTTAGCCAGTTTGATGGAGACTCAGATTTCACACTCACCTATGTCTACAGGATGACAGAGGCAAGGCTCAACAAAGGAACAGTGGTGCCTGCCAGTACTTCTGTCTTGGCCAGAACTGCCTCTTCAGCCCTTGACCTGAAGCCAGACAATCCAGTTTCTCCCATATATCTGTGGCACTTTTTGAGCTGTTGCCCCATTTCTGGAGCTCAAGTTATTGAGTCTGTCAGTGAGTAATTCTGTGCATGGACATTTTAAGAGGAATGTCTGGGACTCCCATAGCTAGGATTCCATCTCACCCAGACAGACTCTCAACTAATTTTCACAGACAGATGTTGTGGGGAGTCCTCTTCCTGGCACTAGTGGTCTGGGTTTGAGAGCCCAGTGTGGGTCTGGACCCCTTGCTTTTTTTGGGAACCTCAGCAGCCGAGATATTTCTTACAATTCTTAACTGTCACACATGGTGTGGGACTAACCTATTTAAATCTCCTCCCCTCCTACCAGTCTCACTGTGGCTTCTTCTTCACATCCTTAGTTATAGGAGTTCTGTTCAGGTAGTTCTCAAGAGTGGTGTTTGTAAATTTAGATATAATTTTGTTGTGGTAATTTACCTACTCCACAATCTTGACCAGAAGTCTAGAGAGCATCTTTGAAGTGATGTATTTTCCAGTATACAAAGTCTCCAGGTCCTGGGAGCACACTGTTGAGGAATCTTTAACAAGGTTAGCATTATGCTGTAAAAATGAGTTCTTTGCAATAGTGTAGGAGATCTTTTTTATTAAGTACCAGTTGGTGTAATCTTTCATCTGGGTACATGAGATGACCTATAAAAGTCTTAAAAGGGAAAAGTTTATGTTTTCCAGGGAGAGTAGAAGAAAGGTTGATGAGGACCAATGGAAGAGTCTTTTAGGCCATGGTGAACTAAATGCCTGAAATTTTTGCCAGTGGGGTTTTTATAATTCTAATTTTCTCATTCATCCAGAGGACTACGGATGATAAGCACAATAAAAATGTTGATAGATAGGCCAAGTTTTGCAGACATTTTGGGTAATTTGTCCTGTTAAATTAGTTCTTCAATTATTATGGAGTTCTTGAGGAATTCTCCAAGTTGAGATAATATTTTCTAGAAAGGCCTTAGCTACTGCCATAGTTGTGGTCTAATGGCATGGGAAAGCCTCAACCCAATATTAAAGCATGCAAACCATAACTAGTACATATTTGTAGACCTGTGAAACAGGGAGCTAAATGAATTCCAATTGCCATACCTCAAAAGGGCCTGCTGGTAGTGGAAAGTGGCCCATGGAGGCATGCAATGGTTTTCTGGGATTAAAACATGGACAAATTTTATAGATTTGATATATCTGATGGGCAGTAGTGGAGGAGGAGTTCCAAAAATATTGTTTTCCCTGTTTGACTATTTTATTAGTTTTTCAATGCATCAAACTGTAAATGAAAGTCAAAATTTCTTTTTGGAGGCTGTTAGAGAGAGCAAGGCAGTGATTGGGGCCTATCCTATCCATAGATTCTGCAAAGGATCAAAAGAGCAACACTGCCTGATTTATTTCCCCCTTTTATCCTCCAGAGAGGCAGCTTGGGTTTTCGCTATCTTCTGATGCAGGTGGGAAACTGGAGGTAAGGCAGAAATAAATGAGTATTTTATATATAGAATTGCTGTTATCTTCTGAGAAGCAGCTGACTTGGCTGCAGTATCAGCCATTTGTTCCCTTGTGCTTCTGCACTTTGGGCAAAATAATGTCCTAAAATTTTAATGACGGCTCAAGCTATTGGGGTCTGAATGGCATCAAGGAATGCTAGCACTTCATTTTTGTTTTTCATTTCTTGTCTAGATCTGGTAAAAATAAATCTATTTCCAGAGTATGCCAAAATCATGTGCCACCCCCAAAACTTACCTACTGTTGATATAGATATTGATAGTTTTAACCCTGGCTAGCAGGCATGCCCTGGTAAAAATACACAGTTCTGCTTGCTGAGCAGATTTAGCAACAGTAAGAGGATGAGATTTTATGACCTCACTAAAAAAAAAAAACAATAGCATACCCAGCTTGGTAACCACTATTGCCAAGTATGATCTGCCAGTAAACCACTTGAAATCTGTGTTAGGAATAGAGGTTTCTTGGAGGTTCATTAGTGGGTTAATAAGTTGGTCAGTTAGAGTGATGCAGTCATGGGGAATGTTATTGTCTGGAATGTGTAACAGGGTAGCAGGTTAGTAGGACTGAGAAAATGGCACCAGGTAATAGTAAGATGTGGTGAAGTCAAAAGAAGAATTTTGTAGTTAGACGGCTAGCAGAAAGGTGCTGAGTATGATGAGAAGTAAGGGGAGTTTCAACAGACTTATATAGTAAGAGGGGACACCATGACTATTTTTTTTTCTGTAGATTTTATAAGGATAGAGACCGCAGCAACCGCTTTGAGACAAGGGAGGATCCCTGAGCACCTGGATCCAGTTGTTGCCTACAGAATCCTTCCATGGGGTTTTGAGGTAAGATTCCCAAGATATTTCCCTCTTGCTCATGTATGAAAAAATGAAAAAGGAGGTTATAATTAAGATATCACAGTGTCGGTGCCAGAGTAAGTTTGGTTTTTACCTTTTTAAAGATTGTTAGGCATCAGGGGTCCATTGTAGGAGGTTGGGAGAGAAGTTCTTGAACAAGTTTTAAAGTGGCTGCAATATAAAGGAAAAATTGGAAAGCCAGTTCCAACAATAGCCAGCAAGTTCCAAGGAATTTTACAGTGGCCATTTTAGTGAATCAACTGGTGAGGCTAATTCAAACATCATTTTTCCCTTTTAGGAAAAGGAAATATGTGCCAGATGTCTCCAGAAAATTTCTTTTTAGAATTTGCGCAGGAGCTAATGGCATAAGTAGAAAGCAGTGGCTGCCAGTGAAAGGTCTGAGTTGGAAAGAAATAGGTAGAAAGTTAGAGACTGTCATGATTTTGTTGGCTACACTGAACATCTGGATAAATTCTGGCCTCCAGGAAGGGGACATTGAAAATGTATTGAGGTTATAGTAGCTACAGTATCAACTAGGGCTCTCATTCATTCCTAATTTTATTATCCAGTTCTCATAACATGTTGGTTTGAAGTAAGAGAAATATCCCCTTGTTATCCCCAGATTATCACAAGTATTGTATGTAGAAAGGGAGCTGGAAAACCTTACCAGGATTCGGTCCTCCTCCTCTTCCTCCTCCTCCTCCTCCTACTCCTCCTCCTCCTGTTCCTCTTCCTCTTCTTTCTCTTCTCCTTCTCCTTCTTCCTCTTTTTCTTCCTCTTCCTCTTCTTCTTCCTATTTCTCTTCTTCCTGTCTGTTCCTTTTCGAGTTCCTGGTACAAGTCATTTTAGTCTTCAAGGGGTTTTTTCCATTCTGTGACCTTCATCTATTTGAATCAAAACATTTCCCAAAAGCATATGAATAAATTATTAAAGGTAAAAAAAAAAAAGGCTGATAGATGCTAATAACCAGACTAAAATGTCAAATTCGAAAGACTTAGTTTTAGGATTAGGGAAGTCTTATAATAGTGGGAGAAGTTCAGATTTTGTCCAGGGTGTGTAAGCAATTTGGTGTTTTTCATCCTCTGCCACTGGAATTTTGAAAAAGAGAACAGAAGTGGTGTTAGGCATACCAGAAGAGGTAGGGAGTTCAGGAGAAGAGAATAAAAGGAAGTTCAGAAAGAAGAGTTGAGGGAGGAAGCAAAGCAAGAAGAGAGAGAGAGATGAAAATGTGGAAGATAAGCAGGGTGGTGAGCAAAAAGGGTTTGTAAGTAAACAATCTTCTAAGGGTCTTTCACTAAGTTTAGCTTTAAATTTCAACCACAAGGGCCAAGAGGAAAAGACTCTCCAATGGTCCTCTTTTAGTTTTCATTCTGTGAACACTGATTTTCTTTTCTAATTTATCAAGCCATTTACCCAATTTAGAATTACTTTCTCTCAAGGAGGCAATAGTAGCCTCTCAATTTCATTTAGAGCTCTCAAAGTATCAGTTAAAAAAAGCTTCCCATTCTTTCTGGGTGGTATAGTAATTTCTTTGTTCTATTTGGGTGTGCAAATTAACAAGGTTTGAGGTTTCAAAAACCCCATATTGGCCAACAAGTTTGAGACCATCTTATGTGATTTTTGTACAGAGGCCTAGCCAATTGCAATTTTATGGATCATAAATTTGATACATGTAACCAATCAAAGTCCCAGTTGGTGGCTGATTAACATGTGAATTTAGAGCATGGGTAATCTATTTTGCACTCCTCCTTATGAAAGGATCCTTTGGAGTGCCTCTTAGTGTGAGCATCTTATGGATAAACCATATGGACAAGACCTAGTTCCAACCTGGAAGATATCTTTCTTGGTACCAAACTTGACTGAAGGATACCCTCCCTAGGTATCAAACACAACAGAAGAAATCCCTCCCTGAAGGATACCTTTCCTGGTGTCAAATATGACTGAAGGACACCCCTCCTAGATATCAAACCCAAACTGTATGGAGTGGTCAGAGGACCAAGTGTATTAACCAAGGATACTAGATGAGGGTCCCCTGCCTTAGCCAAATAAAATCTCCAGGACTTCAAGACTTCAACTACATTCATGAGAGGTCTTGAATCCTAGAGGACTTACCCAAGACCCTCATGCACTGTCAGAAAGATAATTAGAGGACAAGGGGTTCATGCAGGCACCAGATGCATTGGTTTCAAGATGGCATCAGGAGAGGGATAAGGTCATCACTTCAGAGCCTCATGTTAGGTCCCATAGACTGTCAACTGATGATCATTGGCACCAATTCAACACCAACAGAAATCCACAATTTGGGGTGCGGTGGAGAAGAAAATTTCATTCAGTAAAAACAGCTCGATGGTTATATAGCACAGCTTTGGAATAGCTCGATAGTGTTACAGCTCTATTATGAAACAGCACAGCTGTGAGGCAGTCCTGGAACAAGGCCCGTCTCTGGCTAGACAGCTCTGCTCTACTCAGCTCTGGTTTGCTCCACTTTGTCTTGCTCCATTCCACTCCACCTACTCTGCTCTGCTCTTCTCTGCTCTGGATTCATCTTCTGTGACATCTTCAATGTTTCAGTTCTAAATAAGGAAATGCACTCTTCAATGAAAATGAAAAATATGCTTCTCAAGCCAGAGGGGAGCTGACTTATATAGAGAGAAGCCCCTGCCTATGGTCCCTAATTGGTCTGTCTTCATGTAAATGAGGTCTCCAAATCCTGCAGTTTGATTGGTCCAAAAAACAGTCTTGATTGGTCAGAATGGAGATGCTCTGATTAGTCAATGAAGATGTTCTGATTGAAAGGGGAAAGTCCCAGTTCTATTGTTTGAAATAGAATTCCAGGAACTCCTTTATAATGACTAGCTCAGATGGCAGGAATACAGTGCAGGCAGGCTGTTCAATGCAGACCTCTCCCTGAAGTGTGGCTTGTATGAGAGTCTCCTGTTTAGAAATGGCTGCTAGGCTGTTTTTGTTTGTTTGTTTGTTTGCTTGTTTAATTTTGAGCCCAGTTAGTCACGAGGAGCCCTTCTTGGTAGGCATCTTTTTCCTTAGGGTCCAAATAAATAAATTTCCTTACATGACCAATGATGTCTACAAAAACAAACAAACAAACAAACAAACAAACAAACAAACAAAACTTAGAGAAAATGTAATTATTAATGATGAAACATTAGAAGTTTTCTTTTTAAAACCCTGTTTCTTTAAAAACAAGGGTATCTACTATAACCACTTTTTTTAAAAAATCCCTCATTGTACTGGAAATCTTGTCCAACAGAGCTAGAGGGGAACACCAACCTAGTTCAGCATCATATGGCAGAGTATGAAAGGATGGGGTTGGAATGGGAGACAACAGCTTAATAATCTAGCTACTCTTTGTATAAAATATTTTAACTTTAGATATTTAAAATATTTAATTATGAGATGACATTAAAGAATACTTAACTAAGTAGAGAAATATATTGTTTTCATAAATAATATGTCACATTAAAAATTTATCTATAAATTTAATGTAATTCCAATCAAAATCTTAACAAGCTTGTCTTTGGTGAAACTTGTCAAAATAAGATCTTAATTTTTTTCTTCCTCTTTAATTCCCCTCTACCCCACTTCCACCCCTGACCTATGGATATTGCCATTTCCCTTTTAGGAACTGGATCTCTGAAGGTAAGGTGTCTCCTCCCACATGCTCAAAGGTGCACCCAGAACCTGGCACACATGGGGTATGGTCCATGGCTCCATCTAGGGTGTGAACCCAGGACCTTCTGTGTATAAAGCAGATGTGCTAACCACTAGACTATGGAACCACTCTCAAGGTTCTAAAATTTATACAGAAAAGCAAACACCCATGAAGAATGAAGCTATTCCTGAAGAAAAATAACAAAATATCAAATTGTTATTTTGGAAAATTTGGAAAATTTCTAAGCATATTACGGAGGTAAAATTTATATTCAATAAAATCTAGCCATTTTAGTTGTTTGGTTCTCATTTTTGACAAGTATATATAGTCATATAATTACCACAATCACAATATAGAATATCCCTATTACTACATCTCCTCAATTCCCCTTGTTATCAATCTCTTCCCTCACTCTCAGCCTCTGGTAATCTCTGATGTGACTTCTGTCTCTATAGTTTTGACTTTTCCATAATGATGACATTTAAAAAAAAGTTTTTGATGCAGAATTAAACATATTGACCAAGGCAACAAAATAAAAAACTTAGAAATAGACCGATGCATATAAGAAAATAATGACAGAGGTAGAATTGCCCATCAGTGAGAGAAGCACAATTATTTCACCAAATGAAGCAAAAATAATTAGAAATAATAAAATTGAATTTTTTTCTCATGCCACACACAAAATTTAATGGATTAATGACAAGTATAAAAGGTATATAGAAGACATATTTTTTTAATTTTCAGAAAAAATATAAGACACTCTTACTTTAAAGTAGGACAATATTTGTTAAATAAGACCTAAAAACCATTAACATAAAAGACTGGCAAACTTACAGAAATTAAAATTAATACTTAACTGTTTTGCAAAAGTCACTATAATAAAAATAAAAAGATAAGCCAAAATCTGAGAGAAGATATTTACAACACATATTACTGATAAAAGATTAAAAACTACAAATATAAAAAATCCTTATGATTTAATAATAGTGATAAATAATTCAATGGGAAATTAGACAAAGCACAAAGCAGCACTTTACAGAAAAGAAATTTAAAAATGGCTGATTTTGACAGATTGGTGAGAAATATATAGATAGATAATAGTTAGATGATAGATGATAAATTAAAAGCTGCTTAGTCAGGTAAATATCAAAGAAAAAAATACATTTTGTTAAATAGATACTGAAGAACTCTAACAATACCAAGTGTTAAAGAAGATGTAAAGAAATGAAACAGCAAAGGATGCTATTGATAGGAGTGTACATTTGAAATTACTTTAAAAAGTTGAATACTTGAGCTTCTAGCAATCCAGAAATTCCATTTCCAGGTATATGCTCATGAACATGTATTCTAGAAGTTATGCACAGAAATGTTCACAGCAGCATTATTTGCTATTTTAAAACCTTGAAAATAACCCAGATATTCACTGACAAGAGGATGAATAAATTTATTGTAAAATATTTACATAAAATATACATTAGTAAATGAATATTTTGCAGCTAAATGGGATGAAATGAATGAATCTTAGAAATAATTATACAGCTTTAAATGATGAGTAAATGTAAAGAAATTTCCAAGAACTACATTAAGTATTAGGACATTTTTAAAGCTCAAAAATAAGTAAAGATGAAAAACATAATGTTTAATGATCCATGCATATGTGGAAAAGTATAAAAATCTCAGGGTAGTGACTACTGATGAGGGAGGTAAGAGGTGGGAGAGTGAAACACCACACAGGTTAACTTCAATGATATTGAGATCTTAGTTCATAATTTGAATAGTGAACTCATAAGTGTTTATTTTATTATTATGCTTATAGCTTAAGTAAATGTTACAGAAATTCAGCTATTATACATATCAGTAAATGAGAAACCTTTTTTTTTTTTTTAAAAAAAAAAAGATGCCTAACTTTGAAAATATTTACTAATTTTTGATTCCAAATATCTTGGAAAAACTGTTAAATATTTAAGATTAAATTAAAATTTGCATTGCACAAACACTACTTTCTTATTTAAATAATCAATAATTCACCTCTCAAGCTATTAGTGCACATTAGAGTGAGTAAAAATCTGTAGAAGTGGTTTCTTTTCAAAGTAGTATTACAGTGTGCTCTGAACACTTTCAGTGCTCAGGTAGAACAAATCTATTTAAAAGAGTATTAAATTTCTTGGATTAAATCTATAGAAAATAATCTTATTCTATATCTTCTTTTTGAAAATGTTGATACTTTATGGACATAATTATAATTTCTGCACTACTCATTTCTTAAAATAGGTTTTTGTTTTCCACTAAAGATTTACCTGTTGGCCCAGATTTGTCAAAACCTGGTTTAATATTCTTTTTGAATTTCTGTGATAAATATCAGCATATAAATTTATTTTAGTATCATGATAACTCTAGGGATCAATGTACAGAGTAAGTATGAAGTTAATATAAACTGCATTATTTTTGAGGTTATTAAAAAACATATTTCCACTTGTTGGGCAGCAAAAGACAAAAGCTCCATGATATGACACAAAATATAACAACATAAGTAAGATTATTATTAATGCACTTTTTTATATATATTTGACACATTTCCCAAGCCTGTTATGGGTTATTATTGAAGTCATCTGGCATGCCAGTTCTTTGCTTTATTTTCCTTTTGCCCATATTTCCTTACCTAGTTATTTTTAATATAATTTTATCTTATTTATTGATATTATATTTTTAGAATTCTTAAATCCCTTTTAGAAGATTTCAGATGTAAATGAATTTTAAAACAGTGATAAAATACATTATATACCTAACAATTTCTATACATATTGTTTCAATCAGAAACTAAAAATCATTTAAGTTGGCAGAGTCATTTTACCTAAGGTAAAGGGAACCCTTACTCATTTCAGGGCAGATCTGGAATGAATCCCAAGGTGTGCTAAAAAAATCAGGATAGAAGAGAAGCCAACCATTGGGACCCAGTACCAACTGGTAGATAAAATGATGGAACAACTCTATCAAAATATTGATGTACTTGCAAACATGCATGAATGTAAACTTCTATAATAATGAACATGGAAGAATAAAAGTATTCGAGAGCAAGGATGACCTTAAAACCACAGAGAACTCAGAGGCCTGCTGGAAGTAGAGAACCCCGTATAATATTACTTGGGTATCATGAGCTGAGACCTACAAGTTGATCATCAGGCACATTACTCACACAATCGTCCTTCTCCAAAAACAATTCTATGGGTAAGCATTACTGTCCATATTTTACAGATGAGAAAATTGAGAATAAAAGGGCAAAGTGACCTAAGTTTTCATAGCAAATTTGGTCTTATGAATTTACACCATCATAGTGATTTGAGAAATATAATCTCTTCTTATTTTCTAAAGCAAATTTAATTGCAGTGCTGGCTCACTGACTGTCCTGGGCTCATAAAAAAACTCCCAGGGAAATTATACTGTCCAAAATATTCCAAAAATAGTTGCTATGGTCTTTGAGTCACATCAGTAACCAGAGGTTAGCTATTATTCAAAGCCTCATCATGTCTTATAAGTATAGTAGACTCCCTTATCTGCAGTTTTGCTTCCCCTGGTTTCAGCTACTCACAGTCAACCATGGTCTAAATATTAAATGGAAAATTCCAGAAATAAACAATTCACAAATTTTTTAGACATCTAGATCAATGGAACAGAATAGAAAACCCAGAAAAAACCCATGCCTATATGGTCAATTAATCTATGACAAATAAGGCAAGAATATACAATGGAGTAAAGATAGTTTATTCAACAAATGATGCTGGGAAAACTGGATAGACACATGCATAAGAATGAATCTGAATCACTTTCTTAGACTACATGCAAGAATATACTCAAAATGGCCAAGACTTAAATGTAAGACTAGAAACCATAAAACTCTGAGAAGAAAATATAGACGGTAAACTCTTTGACATTGTTCTTAGTAATATTTTTGAATATGTCTCCTTGGGCAAGGAAAACAAACTATGGAAAGAGTAAAAAAATGAGACTACATCAAACTAAAAAGTTTTTGCATAGCAAAAAAGACCAATAAAATGAAAAGGCAACCTACTGAATGGTGCAAGAAATTCACTATTGATACATCCAATAAGAAATTAATATCCAAAATATAAAAGAAACTCATACAACTTAACAAATAAGTCATAGGGATGTAATATATAGCATAGGGAATACAGTCAACTATATTGCAATAACTTTCCACAGTGATAAATCATTATTAGACTTTTCATGGTGATCACTTCTTGAGGTATATAAATACCAAAATCACTATGTCGTGCACTTGAAAATAATATAATAGTGTATGTCAACTATACTTTAATTAAAAAGAGCTTTATATTTCAGAATAAAAAATCAATTAAAAAATGGACAGAGGGCCTGAATAGACATATTTCTTCAAAGAGGACAGACAGATGGCCAATAGACATGAAAAAATGTTCAACATCACTAATCATCAAAAAAAAAATGTAAATTAAAACCACAATGAGATATCACCTCACACCTGTTAGAATGGCTATCATCATATAATCCATACACAACAAATGTTGGTGAGGATGTAAAGAAAAAAGAACCTTTGACTGTTGGTGAGATTGCAATTTGGTGCAACCACTGTGGAAAACAGTATGGAGATTCCTCAGAAAATTAAAAATGGAACTACCTCTTGACTCAGCAATTGTACTTCTGGGTATTTATCCAAAGAAAACCAAAATGCTAATTTGAAAATATATATGCACCCTTATGTTCACTGCAGCATTATTTACATTAGTCAAGATATGGAAGCCACCTAAGTGCCATCAATAGACAATTGGATAAAAAAGTGGTGGCATATATATACAATGGAATATTACTTGGCCATAAGAAAGAATGAAATTTTATCACTTATGACTACATGGATAGACCTGGAAAGTATTATGCTAAGTGAAATAAGTCAGAGAAAAACAAATACTATATGTGGGATCTAAAGAAAAAAATAAATGAATAAACAAAACAGAAACAGACTTAGATGCAGAGAATAAGCTGATGATGGTTCCCAGATGAGAGGGTGGTTGGGAGGCAGTGTGAAAAAAGTGAAGGAATTAAGAAATACAAATTGGTAGTTAAGAAATACTCATGGGGATATAAAGTAAGGCATAGAGAGAATATAGTCAATAATATGCTAATAACTATGTATAGTACCAGATGGGTACTAGACTGGTAAGGGGGGTCGATTTGTAAATTATATAAATGTCTAACCACTATGCTGTACCCCTGAAACTAATATAAAATAATATCAAATGTCAACTGTAATTGAAAAATTTTAAAAAGTAGCTTAGCACAACAGATGTTTATTTCTTACTCACCCAAAGTCCAATGCAGATCTTCTGGTTTAATGGCCCTCCTCAGGAATTTGGGCTTCTTCCAACATATGGTTCCCCCATCTTGGAAACCTTCACTTCCAGACATACAGACGCATAGAGAGTGTGAGCATGAGAAAGATAGTGCTGGCTATTTCATTAGCAGGGTTAACATTTCGTTGGGTCACGAGGGTAAAATTGGATATATGGTGGAGAAGGGGCAGTTGCTGGGAAATATAGTTAGCTTTGAGCCCAGGAAGGAGGGTAGAAATGGGTATTGGTGAATACTGATGGTCTTTGTCATAATAATCAATACATACATGTTTACATTCCAACATACCAGAGAAGACAAAGGTATAGAAAGTGTGATATATATAGCCACAGATAGAATATAAAGAGAATAGTATGCTCTGTGATCATGTAAAAAAACCCCCCAAAACCTAGTTTAGTTTACTGGAGGGTGAGAGGCCATGAAGAGGAAGTACCAAAGACAAAGCCTTATCAACAGCTAGATACATCAGTGAGGTGTCCCTGGACCAGCCAGTAGCCACATTGTCAATTGACTTCAAGTGCATGAGTTAGCATAAAGAGCAGAAGAATTTTTCAGTTGCACTCAAGCTAAATTGCTAACACATGATTGTGAACTCATACAAAAAAAATGGTTACCATACTAAACCATAAATATAGGGAAGGTTTATTGTGCAACAAAAGGTAAGTGATACAACAGTTATATAGAATATTGATTTTAATGTCAATTTCTGGAGTGTTTCCTGTTGCCAACCATGATAGATTAATTGGGGATCAGATTTACTCTCCTTCTTTAAATATGTACCAAGACAGACAAAATATACGAAATAAAGATTTTCAAACATTGAAAAATAGGCAGCATGGAGCCTAAGGGAAGAGAAACAAATGAGGTAAGCCCAAGGATTGTCTTAGCTTATTGCCGAGAGACAGTTTCCAGGCTGTACTGTAGGAAGGGAAATAGAGCCTGGCAATCTCCATAAGTTAAGAAGACAAATAGCGAATTCAGTACACCACAGAGGATAGAATTTACAGAACCAAGTACCAGAGACTGGAGAACTGCTCAGACAGTTGAGTTCTGCACAAAGAGAGAGCTCTGGAGATTTATAGAAAGCCCCCCTAAAACCTTCAGCTGAGTACTAATAAGCACAAGTATGTGAGAAAAGTACCAAAGTTGCAGAAAATAACTAATCAAGAGGATTAGAAGGAACAATCTTGGGAACTCATATGGGGCCAAAAATATTTTGTATTTTTACCAGAGTAGAACAGCTATGTATCATATGTTCAAGTAGATAGGGGAAAGAATGAACATGTTAAGAAGAGACACAAGGGTATAAAAAAGATCCAAATTAAATTTCTAAAGATGAAATATCCATGTCTGAGTTGAAAAATAATATAATGGAATTAACAGCAAATTGGTCACTGCAGAAGAAGAAAATTTAGAAAAATAAATGAGGTATCAATAATCTGTGGTAGAACTTCAAGATGATTAAGGTACATGTATCTAGAGTCCACAGAAGAGTAGGGACTTATATTTGAAGAAATAATGGCTGTGAATTTTCCAAATTTGGTGAAGCTATAAACCCACTGACCCAAAAAACTCAATGACTATAGCAGAAGAAAACATAAAGAAAATTTCACCAAGAAATATCGTATAATTGAATTGCTCAAAACTAGTGAGAAAAAAACTTTGAAAGCAGCCAGAGGAAAAAAATATATAAAGAAACAGCATTTATGGGTGACAGTAGACTTTATATTGGAAACAATACAGGTCATCACAAGCCAGAAGACCGTGGAATAACATCTTTAAAACAATGACCCCCCCAAAAAAAAAACCAAAAACTTTGTCAGCCAAGAATTCTACACCTAGCAAAAAATATCTTTCAAAAACAAAAGTGAAGTAAAGACTTTTTTCAGACATATCAAATTTGAAAGTACTTACAAGAAGACCTTCACTGCAAGACAATGAATGAAACAATTAGAACACACAAATCAGAAGGAATAGAACATGGAGATGGAAAACAGAGAGATCATTGATTAACAATTTATGTAAAATGGTTTAAATGCTACAGATAGATGACCAAGAGTCTTGGATTGTGTTCCCAAACAAATTCCAAGTATTGTTGTTTCTGGGAGTTTATCATGGTTTAAAAAAGGTCTACAAATTATTTAAAACTACCCACAATGTGGATTCTAAATCTCCTCCCCTTAAGTGAGAACTTAGCAACTTGATTCTAATGAATAGAATGTGACAACAGTAGTGATGATGTATAACTTTCAAAAGTCATTGTGACTTCTTTCTTCCTCTTGGAACTGTCACTATGATGGAAGCCAGCTGCCATAAGGTTACACTCAAGCACTCTGAGACAGTTCTATGTGGCAAAGAAATGAGGCCTTCTGCTGGCAATCAGCACTGACTTGTGAGACATGTAAGGGAGCCATCTTGGAGCAGATCCTCCAGCCTCAATAGCCTTCTGGTAATTGCAACCGTGGGTGGCATCTTAACTATAATCTCATAAGAGGTCCTATGTCAGAACTACTCCTGAATTCTAAGCAAACCCAACTAAGCCACTCTGAATTCCTCACACAACGAAACTGAAATAACAAATGGTTACTATGTAAGCTACTAAGTTTTGGGTGATTTCTTATGTAGCAATAGCTAACAAATACAAAATTAAAATCTCAAACAAAACAATATATTAAACCTATTTGAATGGCTAACAGCATAGCAGCAAAGTAGAAACAAAAATTCATTGGGATCACAATGTCGATAGTTGATTTAGACTTCAAGTTATAAAGTGCAAATACCAAAATCTCTTTTATATCTGAATTTGAAAAGATCTAGTCACCACCAAAGTGGGATCAGGTCCATGATATAATTCATCATTGTCCAAGATAGGACAATGTATATAAAAACAAAGGGCTGGTATTGAAATTTTCTCAGACCTGGAAGATTTGCTTCTTGCTTCTACACTTGTTACTAGCCAGGGTCAAATTAGATTATTTTTCTTTTTAAAAACTGAAATTCAAAATGAAACTGTATTTGTCATAAACTTTGATATGCCTAATTATACTTTGAAAAGTATGTAAAGCACAAACTATTAGAAACACAAGAATTGACAAAAAAATACAATATTAGTGGTAAACTTTGCCCAATTCAAAACGCAATTGTGGTTTAAAAATATTGGGACTTGTAATTACTTACTATTTCAGAAGTTTATTAAAAGAAACTTTAGTTAGTGGATTAGCCATTGGAGACATCTGCTGAGCTCAAGGCCCAGTGTTCCCACAGGTCCCCTCTCCCCTGAGGTGTGAGGCTACTTCACATAGACAGCTGCTTGGGCTTGAAACTACATATCTGCAAGCACTTTGACAGAAGAGGTTTCTAGAGTTCTCCTAGCTAAGCAGGAGAGAGGGCTTGCCTTGACCACTGTTGTATATAACCTCTTTTTTGGTTTAATTTTTTCCATTTGGGTAAACTTGTTTCTGTTCAATAACAATGTTCTATAAAAATTAGTAATTATATAAAGTTATATATATATATACATATATATATACATATATATATATGTATATATATATATATGAATGTGTGTGTTTGTATATCAAGAACTTATGGGACTATAGAAGTGTTCATAAAATGATCTTCATGAGGAAAAACAACTAGTAAACCCAGGTGATGGGTAGATGGATTGTTCATTGTACTAGGCTTCAAAACTTTTTTATAGGTTTGAACATTTAAAAACTAAAATGTTAAGGGGAAATGCTACATATTAAAAATGATAATCTAAAATATGAGGGGAGGTGGATAGGTAAGGGTAAAGTTTGAAATAAGACTTGACCTTGAATTAACAAGTTTTAAAACTCTGTGGTGGGTACAGGGATTCATCACATTATTCTCTCTACTCCTGGAGATTTTCTACAATAAAACCTTAAAAGAAAAACGATTTGTAGACTGAGTATAGTATAGTTTTATTTCAGTAAAAGCAAACAAAGAAACAAAGAAAGCATATATGTTTAAATGTGTATATACAGATAAGGCAATGGAGAACTGGTACATAGTATACTATCAACACTGGTTATCTCACAAGGATGGATGATGTAGCAACATCTAATGTAATCCTTTGTTGATTAGCTTTGTTGTTATACACACTTATAATGTACTGTTTAGTTTATTATATAACATGCATGTAACACTATTATTTTCATAGCATAAATAGATTTGAAAAATAGTGCCACAAAGAGAAACAGACATGCTTTTAGGGCTTTGAAAGATGATGTGAATGTGGGACAATGCTTGAGAGTCTGGAGAACTATAGCAAAGAGGAATGAAACAGTTCAATTAGAAAAAATTCACTCAATATGTCAAACTAAAACCTCCAGTTTTTCATCTCTGTATACTTTCTCAATATACCTAACATAGATAATTTAATAAACAAAGTGACAGTCTATTGAGCTGAAAGGGCTTTTCTTATACACCACTTAAAATAACAAATTTCCCATCCCTATCATTCATGTTCACAGGCCAGAAACCCATTCTTGTTGGCATCTCACAGCTTTTAAATAGTAACTTCGGTCTTTGACATTTTCTAAGATATTGACTCCAGAAGAGACATAACCCAAATAGATTATTAATTATGAGAAAATCTGGGAATATTGTCAAAGAACTCTGAAAATATACTAGACCAGGTTGTTTTGTTGGTCATTTAGACCAATCCTTTCAAGAACAGATGATGCTTCTATTACATGAATTGCTCAAGAACCTAGATAAAATTGGAAATCTTCTTAACATGTTTGGAATAGCTCTAAAAACTTTGACAGAGTTAACATAGAAAAACAAACAAACAAACAAACAAAATATACAGGCCACTCGATGATAGATATAGGTAAGCATAAATAAGTTGAAACTAGGACTATATTAAAAGAAAAATGCAACATAGCCAAGGAGAATTAACTTTCCAGATATGCAGCATTAGACTGATATTATTTTTTCCACATTAATAGATTAAAGCAGACAACCCACTCAGTCATTTCAATTAAAGTGTAGAAGTTATCTTTTGATTGTGTGTGGGTGGCTGTTCATAATCAGAGTGATTTTCATGTTTGGAGAATCTCCTATCTTGTAAAAACTGTTGTGAGGCAGAAGACAAAAATAGGACAGACCTGTTCTCCCAGCTTCTCTTGCATCCAAGGTATAAGTACATATCCTACTATTGGCCTACCATACTGACACTGCATTCAAATAAAAATTAAACAGGTAAGCAAAGAATTAGGGGCAGTGGCAGTGGTCATGCTCAGGCTCTGGGGTCAGGGCAGCTGTGCTAGGGGAAGCATTCAGGTCATCTGGAGTTCAGAAGTGATCTCACTGCTCTAGTTCATGGATTTGGGTGTCATACTGGCAATGCCTCACCCTTCCTGAGGACCTTGTAAACCTGGTTCCCCGTCTTCCCTGGGCATGATCTTGGTACCCAGGATCAGTCAGATTCAGTTATTTTACTTGGAATTGTGATCCCAAAGTAACAGAGGCTGAAAAGTATTTGTAAAATCACCCATCTTAATTTTAAAATAAACAAATAAAAATAAACTTAAAAAATTAAAAATAAGAAGTGGCTTGCATGATGCAATAGATACCTAATATCTATATTGTACTTAATAGAAAATACTAAAAATATTCCTATTGGAATCAGGACAAAGACCATGCCTGCCATCACTACAGTTCTCAGCAATGCAATAAGAAACGAGGGGGAATAATGTAAAAAGTGAAAAGCAGAAGAAAAGTATCATTATTTACAGATGATATGATTTTTTTAACTGGAGAATTTAGTGGAATTAACTTAAAAAAATAGACCAACCAGATAGTTAAGTACGTTAGCCAATTAAAAAGTAAATATTAAGAAGTCAATGAATTTTTCTATATATCAGCGGTGACTAGTTAGCTCTGGACTGAAAAAATAATGCCTAGAAATAATTTCTAAGAATAAGGTTAATAAGAATATATAATATTTATATTAAATCTATAAACATTTATTGAGAAAACTATAATTATTAATAATTATTTATTAATAAATTTATTGACTAAATGAAGAGGAATATCCTGTTCCTGAATGTAAAAACAATATTTTAAACATGTCACTTCTTCCTTAACTAATTTATATTTTTAATTCCACTCAAAACATGTCTAATAAGTTTTTTTGAGAGCCTGACAAAATTATTTTAAAGTTCATACCTATGAATGAATGTACAATGAGATACAAAAGAATTATCTACAATTACTACTTTGAAGAGGGCCTTACTCTGTGAACTAGCAAATCATCTTATGAAGTGAGGAAAAGTAAAGCAAAGTGTGATTATTGCTGGAATAAACAGAAAAATAATAGAATAGAAAAGGAAGTCCAGAAACAGAGTTAAGTATGTGTCAGACTGTGGCAATTAAAAAGCAGTATGAAAAAAAATGGTTTTTGCTTTTAGAACAATATATCAAATGAAGCTAAAGCCATAACTATATGAAATTTATAGTCTTAAATGTGCATGTTAGAAAAGAAGAAAGACTAAAAAAAATGATAAAAGTCTTCTTAAGAAATTAGTAAAAGAACAACAAGTTAAACCAAAGGCAGAAAAAAAATAAAATGATATAGCTAAATATAAAAGTTAATGGCAAAATTAATAACATTAAAAATAATAAAATGGAGAATATCAATAACTCCAAAAGTTGGTTCTTTGAAAATACTACTAAAATTGGTAAACCTCTGCCAAGCTGATAAAGAACCAAAGAACAAATGATGTTACTTACATTAGGAATGAAATAAGGGAAATCATCATGTATCTTGCATAAATTAAAATGATAAAAAGAAAATAATATAAAGACAGCACTATCCAATTTACATTATAAAGCCAGTCAAAGTTTATTACTATAACTTGATAAAAAATAAAATCTTAGTATAAAAAGTGATATATAGAAAAGATACCACATCACTAACATGTGGATTATTCTGGAAAAGTAAGGCCAATCTAACATTAAAAACATTTTAAAAAAATCATTATATCGACATAATATAAATAAGAATATTAGCAAAAAAGAAAAATTTATATAATAATCTCAATGAAGGTGGAGAAAGTATTGATAAAGTTCATCATCTATTTGTTGGAGAACTAAAACTCAACAAATTAGGGAAAGAAGAGAATTAACTGATTAACTTAAGGTATCTGCAAAGACCCTATAGCAGATCTCTGAATGGTAAAATGTAAAATGTTGGAAGCTTTCAGAAACTGGGAACCAGATAAAGATTTCTACCCAGTTTACTTCTACTCAGTATTGTACTGGAGGTCCTAGATAGTTTAATAAGACAAGAAAAAGAAATAAAAGGTAAAGAATTAAAAAGATAGAAGTAAAACTCTCACTATTCTCAGATGATATGATTATAATTAATAAATAAATTACCTAGATATGTGGAAACCAGGTTAAAAAAATCTGTTGTAATGTTGGAGAGGATACAGAGAAAAAAGAACCCTTATACACTGCTGGTGGGACTGTAAATTGGTACAGCCACTATGGAAAACAGTATGGAAGTTCCTCAAAACACTAAGAATTGATCTACCATATGATCCAGCAATCCCTCTACTTAGTATTTACCCCAAAGACTTGAAAACCTATATCCAAAAAGATACCTGCATACCAATGTTCATAGCAGCATTATTCACAGTGGCCAGGACATGGAAGCAACAGAAGTATCCTACGATAGATGATTGGCTAAAGAAGCTGTGGCACCTATATACAATGGAATATTACTCAGCCATAAGAAGAGATGAAATACTGCCATTTGTGACAACATGGATGGACCTCAAGGTAATCATGCTAAGTGAAATAAGTCAGACAGAAAAAGTAGAAAATCACATGATATTACTTATATGTGGGATACAAACCTAAAAGGAAAAAATGACTAGGACAAACAGAGATTCAAAGACATGGACTATAGACTAGTGGTTACCAGTAGGGTGGGAGAGAAGTGGGGAGGTAGATGGGGTAAAGGAGGTCAAATGTGGGGTTTAGAGGAAGGGTGAAGTGGGTAAAGGGGATCAAATATATGGTTGCTGAAGGAAACTGGACTTTGGGTGGTAAGCACACAATAGAATATACAGATGTCAAACGATATTGTACACCTGAAAATTATATAATTGTATTAACCAATGTTACCCCAATAAACGTAATTTTAAAAAAATCTGTTGTATTTCTACATAGCATCAACAAGCAATTAGAAACTGAAAAAAATTTAAATATACTATTTAAAATAATATTAAAAACATCTGATACATAGGAATAAACATAACAAAAGATAAGTAAAATGCTCATAGTATCTAAAATATTGCTGGGGGAAATGAAGACTTAAAAAGAAGAATATGCACATTCAGCATGGTAAACATTTCGGTGTTCCCTAAAATTGGTGCAAGATTCAATGTAATCCCAATCAAAATTCAAGCATTTGAGGAAGACAAATTAATAGAATTCTTTAATTTACATGGTGATGGAAAGAATCATGAATAATCATGACAATCCTGAAAAAAGAGAAGAAATAGATCTTTTAATATTGGATATCAGGAATTACAAACTTGCAGTAATTAAAGGAGTAAGGAAATGATCTAAGGACTTACCAATGGATAAATTTCACAGAAGATCCCAGAAACAAATCCACACATCTATAGACACTTAATTTATAAAATAAGTGACCATGTAGAGTAGTGCAAAAAGAATAATCTGTTTAATAAAATGGTCCTCAGTCAGTTGAACATCAATTGGTAATAAAGTGAAATTTGACCCTTTTCTCATAGCACACACAACTATCAGCTCTTGATGGATAGAGTACCTAAATGTGCAGCTTCTATAAAAGATAACATAGGAAAATAATTTTCATGATATTAGGTGGAGGTAGGCAGGAAAAGAGTTCTTAAAAGGATATAAAAATCATCAAACATGAGAGGAAAAGTACAGTCACAAGGATGTAGTGCGTTAAATGCTGTTTCTCCAAACTCATGTCACCTGGCATCTGTAACTATTACCTTACATCGCAAAAAATGATTGAATTAAAGACCTCAGAATAGGATAATCTTGGATTAGGGTGTGCTCTAAGTCCCATAATGGAATGTCTTTATGAAAGACAGAGAATAAGAGAAACAGACACAGAAGCAAAGAGGAGACCATTATTTAAAGACATAGTGACACAAGGGATCATGTAAAGATACAGTGAGGTTTTGAAGTGCTGTGTCTATTAGGCAAAGAATACCAAAGAACACCTGAAACCAACAGAGAGGCATGAGATGGATTTTCCTTCAGAACTTCCAGAAGGAGCCCACCTTACCTATACTTTGATTTTGGACTTCTGGGCTCCAGAACTGTGAAAAAATAAATGTCTATTGTTTTAAGCCATGAAGATTCTGGTAATTTGTTATAACTATCCCAGGAAACTAATATAAAGGGAGAAAAAGCTGTTACAGGTTAAACTAAGATTTTGCAACACATATATACATAAATACAAATGGTTTGTTTTGTAGATGCATAAAACCTCCTATAAACTAATAAAAAAAGACATAAACCCAACAGAAAAGTGGGCAATAGAATTAAACATACTTCACAAAAGATGACATCCAGTGACGATTAAGCATATGAAAATGTTCTCAACTTCATTAATGATAAGGGAAGTGAAAATTAAAACTTTAATAAAACATGTCTATATACTTACCAAAAGAACTAAGATTAAAAAGTCTAACAATACAAAATATTGGTGAGGATGTTCAATATCTGGAATTCTCATGCTGATGGTAACAGAATATGGTACAAACTCTTTGAGAACTGGCTGGCAAAATTTTACTGTATAATCCAGCAATTCATTCACATATATGTAACAGAAACTTGTACATTTATGCACCAAAGAAACTTGAACATATATGCACTTATAAACAAGAATGTTTATAAGTAGCAAGCTAGTCCAAAGTTGGAAACAATCCAAATGTTCACCAATGGTAGAATCAATAAATAAATTTTGGTATTTTCATATAATGGAACACTATGCAACAAAAATAGATGTTAGCACTATGCAACAAAAATAGATGTTAGCACAACAACGTAGATGAATTTCACAAGCATAATTTGAACTGAAAGAAGATACATAACAAAAGAATGCATATTGTGCGAGTCCATTTATAGCAGCAAACTTTGGGAAGAAGCATAATGACTGAGAAAATGCATGTTGGAGAGTGTCCCAGGTGCTGTCAATGTTCTATTTCTGGAGTTGTTGAGGTGTTTTTATGAATATTTTTGCTTTGTCATATACTTTATTAGAAAATGAAAATTAAAGAAAGAAAAAGCAACTTGTCAACAGATTATAGTATCTGCTTATGTTCTAGAGGAAAATGTTAGATACACTTTAATACAATATGGTAAAATGAATTTCAATAAATTAAATTATTAAACTTAAAGTGGGACAATTTAAAATCCGAAAAGAAAAAGACAACATATAAACTTGGGAGAAGATAAAACAAAATGATTCGTAGAATTATATACAAAAATTTTATTGATTTTGTATAAAAACATGCATACAAATGATAAACTTGGAAAAAATATTTATAATATATAAATAAGTCCAAGAATTAATATACTCACTAATAAGATATCTAAACATGAGGTTTCTCCTTCTCTCTCTCTCTCTCTCTCTCTCTCTCTCTCTCCTTCATTTTATTTTGTTTTATTTCATTATTTTAATTTTTTACAATTCTACAGTAATTCATAACTATTTTGAATTGTGTGTTCATTGCACATAGTTAGATTTCTTTCTGTTACCACACATTTTACCCCTTTTACACCATCTACCTCCTTTGTCCCCTACACCCTCTAGTGACATCTAGTCCATTGTCCATGTCTATGAGTCTCAGTTTCTTTGTCCTGTTCCTTTGTTGCTTTTAGATTTATATCCCACATACAAGTGATATCATGTAATTTTCAACTTTTTCTGTCTGGCTTATTTCGCTTAGCATGTTTATCTTGAGGTCCATCCATGTTGTCACAAATGCAGTATTTCGTCTCTTCTTATGGCTGAGTAATAGTCCATTTTATGGAATATTAGCCATTATTAGCTTCTTTAGCCAATCATCTATCCTAGGACACTTTAGTTGCTTCCATGTCCTGGCAACTGTGAACAATGCTGCTATGAACATCGGAGAGAAAATATCTTTTTGGATATGAGTTTTCAAGTCTTTGGAGCAAATACCCAGTAGAGGGATTGCTGGATCATATGGTAGATCAATTCTTGTTTTTTTAAAGAACTTCCATACTGTTTTCTATAGTGGCTGTACCAGTTTGCAGTCCCACCATCAGTGTGTGAGGGTTCCTTTTTCTCTGCATCCTCTCCAGCATTTGTTATTACTTGTCCTGTTGATTATAGCTATTCTAACAGGTGTGAGATGGTATCTCATTGTGGTTTTCATTTGCATTTTCCTAATAGCTAGCAATGTTGAGCATCTTTTCATATGTTTGTAGGATGTTTGTATGTCCTCTAGGGAGAAGTGTCAGTGAAGATCCTCTGCCCACTTTTTGACTGGATCATTTGTTTGATTTTTTGTTGTTATTGAGTCATACGAGTTCTTCGTATATTTTAGATATTAGGCCTTTATCGGAGGTGTTGCTTGCAAATTTATGTTCCCATTGAGATGGTTGTTTCTTTACCTTGTTGACGATTTCTACTGCTGAGCAGAAGCTTTTTAGTTTGATATAGTCTTATTCATTTATTTTAGCTTTTACTTCCCTTGCCTTTGAGGTCAAATTCATAAAATCTTCTTTAAGTCCAAGGTCTTAGAGCTTAGTTTCTATGTTTTCTTCTATGCCTTTTATTGTTTCAGGTCTTATATTCAGGTCCTTAATCCATTTTGAGTTAATTTTGGTGTGTGGTGATAGACAACAGTCCAGTTTTATTCTTCTGCAGTTGGGCTTCCAATTTCCCAGCACCATTAATTGAATAGGCTTTCCTTTTTCTACTGTATGTTTTTGACATTTTTGGTCAAAAATTATTTGCCTATATACATATGGGTTTACTTCTGGACTCTTGATTCTGTTCTACTGGTCAGTGTATCTGTTTTGCTGCCAATACCATGCCTTTTTGATTACTGTCACTTTGTAGTATAATTTGAAGTCAGGCAGAGTGATTCTTCCAACCTCGCTCTTTTTTTCTGAGAATGGCTTTGGCAATTCAGGGTCTTTTGAGTATCTATACAAATCTCATAATTATCTGTTCTATTTTTTTAAAATTGCTGATGGGATTTTGATGGGGATTGCATCAAATCTGTATAATGCTTTAGGTAATAAGGTCATTTTAACTATGTTGACTCTTCTAATCCAAGAACATGGAATATCTTTCCATTTCTTTGTATTATCTTTGATTTCTTTTAATAGGGTCTTGTAGTTTTCATATATAGGTTCTTCACATGTTTCATTAGATTCATTCCTAGGTATTTTATTCTTTTTGTTGCAATTGTAAAAGGGTTTTCTATATAGAGAATCATGTCATTAGAAATAGAGACAGTTTGACTTCTTTGTTTTCTATTTGGATGCCTTTTGTATCTTTCCCTTGCCTGATTGCACTTTGCTAGGACCACCAATGTTATATTGAATAACAATGTTGATAGTGGACAGCCTTGCCTTGTTCCTGATTTTAGAGGGTAAGTTTTTAGTTTTTCACCATTAAGTGTAATATTGGTTGAGGGCTTGTCATATACGGCCTTTATTATATTAAGGCACTTTCCTTCTATACCAATTTTGTTAAGTGTTTTGATCATAAACATGTGCTGTATCTTGTCCAAGGCTTTTACTGCATCTATTGATATGATCATATGATTCTTAATCTGCTGTATCACATTAATCAATTTGCGTATGCTGAACCATCCCTGTGCTTCTGGGATGAAGTCCACTTGTACGTGGAGCATAAGCTTTTAATATGTTGCTGCATTCAATTCCCTAGTCTCTTATTTAGATTTTTCAGATCTTCTTGATTCAGTCTGGGAAGATTTTTTTTTTCAAGTATTAGTCCATTTCTCTATGTTTATAAATTTGGTGTTACATAACTTTTCATAGTATTCTTGCATGATCCTTTGCATTTTTACGATGTTTGTTGTCATTTGCCCTCTTTCATCCCTGATTTTGTGTATTTGTAGCCTTTCTTTTTTTCTTTTGTTTTTTTTTGGTGAGACTAGCCAGAGTTTTGTCAATTTTATTAGCCTTCTCAAAGAACCAGATTTGTTGCATTTATTTTTCTGCTTTTTTTGTTTGTTTTTTATTTCATTTATTTCTGCTCAAATTATTATTATTTTTACCTTCTGCTGACTTTAGGCCTCATTAGTTCTTCCTTTTCTAGTTTTTTAAGGTGAAATATTAGGTTGTTATTTTGTGTGCTTGTTCTTGTTTTTGGAGAAAAGCCTGTAATGATATAAACTTTCCTCTTATGACCACTTTTGTTGTGTCCTAAAAGTTTTGATATGATGTACTATCATTATCATTCATTTCTGTGTATCTCTTGATCTCTTTTTATTTCTTTTCTGACCCAGTTATTCTTCAGTAGTATGTTGTTTTAATCTGCATATATTTATGGTTCTTCCTGATTATTTTTCTGCAGTTGATCTCTAGTTCCAAAGCATTATGATCAGAGAATATGGTTGGTATGATTTCAACCCTCTTGTATTTGTTGAGGCTATCTCAATGTCCCAGTGTGTGGTCGATTCTTGAGAATGGTCCTCATTCACTAGAGAAGAATGTATAAGCAGCTGTTTTGGGATGGAAAGCTCTGTAAATGTCAATTTTGTCCAGTTGATCTAATATGTCATTTAAGGATGTTATTTCCTTATTGATTTTTGTTTGGATGATCTCTCCATATCCGACAGTGGAGTATTTAGATCCCCTACTATGATGGTGTTTTGGTGTGTTTCTCCCTTTAATTCTGTTAGTAATCACTTTACATATTTCGAGGCTCCCTGATTGAGAGCATAGATATTAATAGGTGTTGTGTCTTTTTGGTGCATGATTCCCTTTATCATTATGAAATGTTCCTCAATATCTTTCTTTATCTTTTTTATTTTGAAGTCTGTTTTGTCCAATATCATTTTCCACCCTTTCATATTGAGTCTATATTTGTCTTTGGAGCTGAGATGTGTCTCCTGGAGGCAGCATATGGTTGGGTTTTGTTTTTTGATCTATTCTGCAACTCTGTGCCTTTTTTATTGGTGAGTTCATTCCGTTTACATTTAGGGTGATTATTGAAATATTAGATCTTCTTACAGCCATTTTATCTTTTTTTTCTGGTAGCTCTGTGTTTCCCTTGCTTCCTTGTCCTTGTGCTTCTGTTTTCTTTATTTTGGTTGGCTTTTGTGGGTTTTGCCTCTGGTTCTTCGTTGTGTCATATACTTCAGTTTTGAATCATTGCTGTGTCATTACCATTATGAATATGTATAGGATAGCAATACACACACACACACACACACACACACACACACACACACACACATACATATATATAGTCATTCATTTTCTTCTGCACGTGCCTTATCTCCATACCTCTTTGCGGATTTAGTTCTTTAAATTCTTCTCTTTTCAGTCATTGTCATCTCAATTTGTTCCCATGTATGCTAAATGTTTATTACTATTTTTCTATACTAGTTCTCTGCTTATTGTTTAAGCTTATAATGCCTTATTCTTAGTAAGGGTTGAACTCCTCTACATCTTTTTGTCTTATACTCTCCTCTTACTCCTCATTTTGTATTTTTTTTTGTCATTTGTTTTAGGTGAGCTGACCCCTTTCATTATTTTCTGTAGTACAGGTCTCATTGTGTAGAATTCCCTCAATTTTTGTATGTCTTAAAAGGTTTTTATTTCTCCTTCATATCTAAAGAAGAGCTTAGCGTATACATTATTCTAGGCTGGTAGTTCCTTTCATTTAATATTTTTAATTTTTGATTCCCTTCATTTCTGGCTTGTAAGGTTTGTGCTGAGAAGTCCAGTGATAATCTAATGGATTTTCCTTTATAGTTTATGTTCTTCTTCTTGGCTGCCCTGAGATTTCTGTCTTTGTCATTGTTTTTGATAATTTTAATACGATGTGTCTTGGTGAAGACCTTTTTGGGTTGAGATAATTGGGTGTTCTGTTGACTTCTTGAATTCCAAGCTCCAGCTCATTCCTTTCATTTGGGAACTTCTCGTCCACTATTTGTCTGAAAATGCTTTCGAATTCCTACTTCTTTCTTTGCCTTTGATAATGCCCATTATTCTTATGTTTCCTCTCCTGGTGGTATCAGCTAGTTCTTGTATTTCTCTTTCATTGTTTTTCATTCTTCTATTTCTCTGTTCTTCCTTCTGATTTATTTCTAGATTTCTGTCTTCGATATCACTGATCTTTTCCTCCATTTGGTCGACTCTATTTCCCAAGCTTGCTATTTCATTTTTTACCTATTGCAGTGTGTTTATTATATTCAGAAGATCTATTCTCTTGTTTTTGAGATTTTCAATCTCCTTGCTAAAGAACTCATTCTGCTCATCTAGTTGTTTTTTCAGTTCCTGAAACTGTTGTATGACTCATTTCAGAATTCACTGATTTTTTTCAGAAGTATCATCCTGAATTCTCTGGCATTTAAGTCACATATTTCTATGCTTGTAAGCTTATTTTCTGGATATTTTCTCCTTGTTTCTGAGATGACTTGTCACTCTGG
Source organism: Eidolon dupreanum (assembly GCA_028627145.1). Lineage (NCBI taxonomy): Eukaryota > Metazoa > Chordata > Mammalia > Chiroptera > Pteropodidae > Eidolon > Eidolon dupreanum. The sequence goes on along the minus strand of CM053514.1, from coordinate 43,512,280 downwards.
TTTCCTTTTTATTACTTAGATTCCACACGTAAGTGAAGTCATATAGTGTTTATCTTTCTCTGTCTGATTTAAATTCCTTGTAGGTCTATCAAAGCAATATCTTTTTCCATTCCCTTCCTTTTAGTCTGTGTGTGTCTTTTAAGTTGAAGAGAGTCTTTTGTATTTTTTCTTCTTACAGAAGTCCCTCTAACATTTCCTGTAATACTGAGTTGGTGGTGATAAATTCCATGAGCTTATTTTTGTCTGGGAAGCTCTTTATCTGTCTTTCAACTTTAAATGATATCTTTTCAGGATAAAGTATCCTTGTTTGGAGATCCTGGGTCTTCATCCTGTGGAACTTTTTGTCAAGCCCTTCTGTCCTACATAGTTTCTTTCGGGAAATCAGCTGCCAGTCTTATGAGTGTTCTTTTATAAGTAATTTTCTGTTTTTCTCTTGCTGCTTTTCATATTCTTTCTTTGCATTAAAACTTTGGTCTTTTAATTATGATACGTCTTGGTGTGGGCCTCTATGGATCTCTGATTTTTTGGAATTCTCCGAGCTTCCTTGGGTTTTATGTCCATTTCCTTTACCATATTAGGAAATTTTTCCATCATTATTTCTTCAAATAGCTGTTCAACATCTTGATTTTCTTCAGGTATGCCAATCAGGTGGATATTTGGACCCTTAATAGTGTCTCATGCTCTCCTTAAATTATTTTTATAGTCTTAGCATCTTATGTCTTGCTATTCTGTTTGTGTGTCCTTGGCTTTCCTTTCTTCTAGATAGAACATTTGATCCTCTTCTTTATTCACTTTGTTTATTCCTTTGTTTGTTCCACTTGATATACTTCTCATCTTGGATAATGTGTTCTTCATTTCAGACTGGTTCCCTTTTACAAATTCCATTTCCATTTTTATGTTTTATTTTTTATCTCTTTGTTGAAGATCTCACTGAATTTAACCAAAAGTTCATTGAGCATCTGTATAACCAGTGTTTTGAACTCTGCATCTGTTAGATTACTTGACTCCATTATATCTGGATCTCTGTTCTGTTCTCTCATATGGTTTCTGCTTCTTTGTCTTTCCATTTTGTCTGTCTTTTCATGTCTATTTCTATGTACTAAGCAAAGCTCCTAAGTCTCCCGGTCTTAGTAGTGTGGATTTATGAAGTAGGTGTCAGTCTGGTGGCACTGGCCTGAGAGGGGTTCAGCTATAGGTCAAACTTAGCCCAAGACTCTATGCCTCTGGGGCCAACTGTTAAGATTCAGCAAGCAATCCACAGATGCTGTGCTTATAGTTTCCTCAAAAGAACACACCGGAAACCTAGGCCAGCTGCCTCCAGTGTGAGTCTAAGCACTGCTCAGCATGGAGAACCTGACTTGCTGAGGCTATACCTGGATGTGGCTTGGGTGGGGCTGCAAGTTGGGGGAGGCAAGGCTTCATGGAATCCTCTGGGCAGAGGGATCTCTGTTATCCAGTTTGATGACCTCACATCTATGGCGGCCCTGTGTCCGGTGCCCTGGTATATGGGGTAGGGCTCAACAGGGAACAATGGATACTGCCGGCACTTCTGTACAGAGAATGTCTCACCTTGGCCCTCACTCCGACAATGTCTCCCTGTAAGTTCCTGGTGCCCCCGGCATGCAGCCTAATCGGCGCTTGTGCTCAGAGCAAGCAGGTCCATCACCATGACAATCTGCTTGTGGATGTGGCCCCTTTAAGAGGCTTCTGCCACTGCCACTGCCACAGCTGCCATCTCACCCAGCTGCTTGAGACCGGGCAGCTCCGCATCCTCACCTCGTCCTACCTTCTGCTGTTTGCAGAGTGATTTCTTTTACTTTTCCCTAGTTGTATGGCTTCATCTAGATCCCAGGTGATTTTTCCTTGCTGTTGCTCCTTGTTTCCATCACGACTTTGATTTGGTCGCCAGAGAGATAAACAGAGCCCCTATCATCTATGCCATTTTTTTTTTGGTCTCCTGAATACTTAAATTTAGTCTCAAATTACAGCATGTTGGAATTTCCAAGTGGATTTATAGAAGGAACATTAATGATGGCAAAAAGTAAGGAATATTGGATGCTACCATGAACAATGCTATGTGCTTTGCATTTGTTATCCCACTTAAAACAACAATTTTTATGGTAAATATTATTAATAGAAATAAATCAACTTTATACAGAAGAAAATTGAATTTAAGCAATATTTTTTAAGAACACAGAAAAAGTAAATGGCAGAACTACATTTTTATACCCAGGTCATTGACTTGAGCCCATACTCTTACCACTATCTTCTACTGCTTTGCTTAAATGAAGGTTTTGCATTTATGTGGAAAGGGAACTAGTGATATTTGTTTCTTCTGCTTTTTTTTTATATGTCTGACTGTGTTTCAAAGCCTAAATGAGGCTTTGATTAGTGAAAAATCCTTCTGGAATGTGATAAATTGTTGATAAACATACATAACCAATAATGGTCTGGCACTTTTTTTTTGTCTTATGCTCTTTAAAAAGTATATATATATATATTTTAGGAGAGGCAACACTTCATTGACCTCACAGATTGCAAGAACCTTGTCAGCTTACAATCTTTTATTTTTTTATTTTTTAAGCCTACAGCACCTGGTCTTTCTACATGGTCTCCCATCCAAGTACTAACCAGGCCTGACCCTACTTAGCTTCTGAGATCAGACAGGATTGGGCTTGTTCAGGGTGGCATAGCCATAGACTAAAATGTATTTTGATGGAAAAGTGGGTAAGGGCAAATGAGTCAGCTGCCATTCTAACCTGACATTCTGTTATTAACATACCTGAATAGTCTAAGATTGTTATAAATTTTCAGTCACACTGTAAACTTGGCTTGCTATATGTATTAAAATGACAAATCCTGTTGTTTTTACCTCCTGGCTTTAAAAATCTTTACATTTTCTATTACTTGCGGAATTAATTCTAAAATTTGGAACGGGGCATGTTTGGCTCATCATAATCTGTCCTACATATTTCTTTTTACTTGTCTTTGATGCCCCTCTCTCTCTTTGTTCCAGTTAAACAGAAGTCTTTACCATTTCCAAAGTATATTTTATCCATTCAGTCTTTCTGTTCTTTCATATTTGCTGTTCTTTCTTCTTAGAATGTATTCCCTTCTTGGCCATTCAAGAAACTCTTTTTCTTTCTTTAAAGCCCTACTACTGGAGGCTTTTCTAGCTTCCCCAAGCATAAGTTGTCACACTGCCAACTTATCTTAGCACTTACATCGTATTGTACTTATATATTTAGCTTGATCACAAGTTTATATGCTCTTTAAGTATTATTAATCTTTACACTAAAGCTCAACAAATAAATTATTGAATTAATAGAATTAAAATATATGCAAGAAATAGAAAAGATAGCTAGTGAGATAATACAAAAGAAAATAAAACAAACAAAGGAAATATAGGTTGAAAAAGAAGGAAAAAAACTCTAATAACAGACATAAATGTCTACATTGAAAATTTCAAGAAATTTACACAAAAGCTTCTAGAACTAATAAATGAGTTTAGCAAGATCACAGGAGACAAGACAAATATATAAAAAAAGAGATCTTCATTTTTTTTTTCTGTTCTAACAATGACCAAGTTTGTATTAATCATTTTTTAAAAATTTTTTGTATTTTAGGATGTTTTGAAATCTTAGGGGCCTCACTGTCTGGAAAATGATTGCCCCTCCTAAGACTAGATAATTCCTAGAGATAGAAAAAAAAAGTCCTTATAAGCACAGCTTTTATATACAAACCACTAATCCTGAGTTTATACCTGTAACTACTTCTTTTAGCTAACTCTCACACACTAAGCTAATATTTCTTCTCCTCTAACTCATCCTAGGGCCAAGTACAGAACAAATCTAAACTACCCCTGTAGCCCAGGTCTACTAAAATTATTCAAACTATCTAATCCTAAATTTGTCCTCTCTTGCATGTCCTGCACCCTCCATTACTTCCTACAGAGAACAAGATAGAGGTTCTGGGCCATGTTCTCCCTTTGCCCCTACTGCCTCCTGACTGACTCAGGTGCTTCTCCATGTGGCATCGTGTGGCATGTCATACTTTCTGTTTCTAAGGATTTCTGAATTTCTTCCTTAATGATAATCATTTTTGTGTTGTATGCCTGCATGTCCATAACTGATTAAAACAAATTCCAGGTACATTTTAATACAAGTGAAATTCAAAATTAAAATGAATATCTTTCACAGTAGTACTAAATAAATAAAAAATTTCAATTTATATCTCACAGTATATTTGTAGAATCTGTATGCTAAAACCCACAAATACCGATGAAATAAATCAAAGAAAATCTAAGTAAATTCAAAGATATAACATTTATAAATTGGAACATTGTAAGAAGTAGGAAGATTGTTAAAATGTCAGTTCTTCTGCAATTGAGGTATAAATTTAGCACAATAGAAATCAAAACCCTAACAGAAACTTTTTGTAGATATGGGTAAACTAATTTTTAAGTTCATGTGGAAAGGCAAAGAAATGAAAATAACCCAAATATAAATGTATGTGATTAAAATAGTGTAATATTGGCAAAAGGAATGATAAACAGATTATCGGTACAGAATCAAGAATCCAGAAAGAGACTTATGTGGTCAATTTACTTCTGAAAAGTTGCAAGGTAATTCAATCATCTCTTTCATATATAGTGCTAGAATAATTGAACATTCATACGCAGAAACAAAATCCATGATCCATACTTCACAGCTATAAAATAATAATAATTTCAAATGGAGCAAAGACCTAAGTGTGAGATGTAAAACTATAGAAGTCATCAAAACAAACAAACAAACGAACAAACAAACATTTTGTAACTTTGGGTTAGTGAAATAGTTCTTAGATATGATATTAAAAGTATGATTCATAAAATAAAGTTTATAAAATTGAACTCTTTAGAATCAACTTTAGAAACTTTGTGCTGTGAAAGAAACTACCAAGAGAATGAAAAGACAAGCCATAGACTGAGGGTAAATATTTAGAAATCACATGCGTTACAAAGGACTTGTATCTAGAACATACTAACTCTCAAAACTTAACAACATTAAAAGAAACAATCCGTTTAAAAATGGACAAAATCTTTGAATAAATACTTCATTAAAAATGGAAAATAAGCTCATTTTTTCTAGTCATTAGGAAAATGCAAATTAAAATCCACAATAAGACACTGCTATACACCTGTGCATTTGTTTTGCATTTCAATCAGACTGACATTTTCTTGTATATATTATATACTTCTCTGCCTATCTTTTGACCATGTCACATTAATCTGGAATGCTTTTCCTTCATTTCCTTCATCTGCAGCTCTTACTGATCCTTTAATTCTCAGCTTGGGCACCATCAATGACAAAACAGTCTGCCCTTGGACCCTAACTCTCACTCTCTCAACCTAGGTCTGAATTAGGACCTTTGTAATATGTGATGATGGGCACTCCATTTTTACCAACCACCTCATCTATCAAATATATATAGTGCTAACTTGTTTAATTAGAGGTTTTAGTACTCTCAGCTTTGATCTCCATGAAGTCAGAGACTGTCTTCTTCAAGGTTACAGCTCCAGAAATTAGCACATTGAAAAATATATTGAATGAGTGAATAAATTCACATAGAAAAGTCCCATGATCTCTTTCATGTAAGCTCAGCCTTTGCTTGAGGTATACTCACCCTTCAAAATTAAAATCCTTTTCTTTCATCAGAGGAAGTCCTGGTTTCTCTAGGTAACTTGCTCAGCTCACCAAAGTTAGACACCCTGGCCTCTGAGTTAGTATCCTAAGTCTTAGGACCTAAGGTGTCCTCAAATGATAATTTTTCGTCACCGGCTACAATGTGTCCTGAGGAGAGAGACTGTGTAAGAAATTGACACTGTGAATGCCTTTTAGCTAAGGACTGAGCTGAGACTACAACAGCTCTGTCCTGAGCTAAAAGGCATTCATTTCTAACACCATGGTGAAGATCTCCTCCTGAAGGTGAAGTCTCTGGTCAATCCAAGTCATAGCTTTCTCAGCACTGTAGGCGCTGCTTGAGAATGGTGCTCTGGTTGTTTTTATGTGCAAGTGGCCTGCATGCCAGTCCCTCCTTGTGCCCCACTAAACCCTGATTCACAAAAAGTGGAAACAAAGGTTGCATCAGCATTATGTTGCACCTAGCATCTGTATATACTTTTCAAAATGCTTTCAATATCTTATGCCATTATATAAGATTAGTATTTTTAAGGCATTGGGACTGTGATTTATTATTATTGTATTTATAATGGTATTTGGAGTATATTTGGATCTTGATAAATATGATTCATAGATGGATGGCTTTAAAATTCATGGCAAGTCTTTTTATTTCTCCACCAAATATATCTCATTTCAAGATTAGGGCAGCTGAAGTCAGTTACCTCTGTACATGAAGTCTTCTGTTGCAATGAGACCTTAAGAAAATTATAGAACCCTATGTACCTTGGTTTTCTCCTCTATAAAATCAGATGATGCTACTCAGACTGTAGTGGGATTGAGAGGAATATACAAGACAATGTGTGAGGAATAAACAAGACAATAAGCTGGTTTGTATGTTGCCACTGCACTTGGTCTTGTAGAAGTTGCTAAGAGTTTCTTTAACTACTTAACACGTTAAAATGTAAAACTTCGTGTACTTCTGCTTTCATATCTTTTGTCCTCAGAATTAAAAAAAGACACACTTCAGGGGAAAATAAAGCCCATTTCAGGATTCTTAAATCAATTATCTTTATGAGAGATGTTCACTTGTCAAGTTATCACCATGATAGAACAAAGAAATATCTTTAAGTCAAGTTGATGCTGGATTATGAAAATAATGAGGTGAACATCTTGGCAATGAATTGAAGGAAAGAATGATCTTTACTGTGGTCTGGTGATATTATGTTAATTTAGAAACTATGGATGCTGATTTGTCACAGAGGTTTGTTTTGTTCAAATTTCTGGTCAGAAACCTCACATGGTTGGTTGATATTTACAGTTGCTGTTTACAGTTGTTGCCTTCCCTAGTCTGTTCTTGGAAGGTTTTCCTCATATAGAAAGGGATACTAATAGGAGTATAAAATGTCTCAGAGAAACATGTGCCCAGCTTTCTGCATGGATCTTTAGCCAAGGTTTGAAAAGTGGTCCCTCTGAGCTCTGACCTGGAGAGCTAAAGGCATTAGCAAGGAGGTGTCCTGTCAGGAAAGGTGGAGGCCTGGGCACCTTCACCTCCAGTGGAATGAGGAAAAGGAAGGCCCAGATATTGTGTGCCTCCCCTGCCTCCTGGGAGAAAAGGGTGCAGCTGGTGAAGCTGCCTACACATATTCCAAGCTTTCCACTTCTGGTAAGTTCTGGTTGTGAGAGAGAAATCATTGCCAAGAGGCTGGTCAGTGAAATAAGATCCACTGAAAAGCAGGCCATCTTACAGTGTTTGGGGGTTGAAAAGAAGAAGGAGACATGGTTTCGGGAGGTCTGTGCTCTGGTCTTTAATAAGGAGTCTGGAGTCAAGGCCAACTCTTTCTTTTTTTCTAGAGGAAGACTGCATTTGGGGTATGGAAAAGACTTATTAGGGTGTAAAAAATGTCTTATGTAGGAGATGTAGAAGAATGGGAAGAAATAAATAAGAATTGTAAAGAATGCAATTAGGTCATAGAATCACAGACTATAGTGATGTGCTCAAAACCACTGCATATTATTTGAACACATACAGGCCAAGTATAGGCCTAATGCACTTTGATTTACATATGTGGAGTAGCAGGCAACCATCAGTGATCAGCATTTCAGTTATCTTTTCACCTCGGTTGGCTGCACAAGGAGGGGTTTAGCTTTTACTTCCTTCCAGTTCCAGCATTCTGATACTGTATGCAGTTCAATATAAAACTCGACTTGAAAGTTATGCTTGCCAAAGGATAGATTTTCTGGGCGGATTTTCAGCCTTTGCATTTCTAATTACGATGTCTGTTTTATGTGTTTGCGGTGCAAATACTGGGCGGTTCCTGGAAGCATGTCTGTGAGTGTTCATAACTGTATATAAGATAGACAGGTAAAGTGTATACAACAGAGGCCAAGAACGCCTGCTATAGAGTACCTATTTGGGTGTCTGTACCACATCCTTTCTGAATACACTGTTAGCACATACACAAAAGGACCGATGGCCCGGCGCTGGTGCTGGATATGCCCAGTACTCGTGCTGGGTGTCGGAAGGATGGGGCCGGCGGCAACAAGAATCAATATATATTTACGGTGGAGGCGGGGAGTAGGGTGAGGAGAAGCTGCAGGGCGGGGCAGCGCTAAAGAGAGCGAGCCTGGCTTGTGGTTGGTTCCGGAGTCTGGTACCCACAGAGGAGCGGCTAGGAGGGAGGGGATGCGGGTAGGAGGATAAAGCGATGAAGTGTGCTGCGTTACAGTGCATCAGGCGCTGTTGTTGGAGCTGCAATACGGTGCGTCTCTGACCCAACCTGCCTTCTCGCTCACATACTCGCAGATCCGCGAGCGCCGCTTCGCCGTGCCGGTAGCCACCGCTCGCCCAGGGCACCCGGAGCGCGGCAAGAACGGCTGGACACCCGAGTACCCCCGGCAAGTCCCCTGCTCCCGGCGCGCCCTGAAGGGCACTTGCGCCCCCCAGCTCTAATCTGTGTGCTGACGGGAGCATGATCTGTATCCAGGCCGGGGCTGACAAGGTAAGCGGGCGCCGTGCGGGAACTCTGCCTGCCGCCCCTTCCCTCTCCCTTCTCTGGGCGGCTTCCCGGCTTCTCCGGGGGCCCGGCAGCGCCTTTCCTCCCCGGGGCCCGTGACCCACCCTCCTCCCTACCCTCTCGCTCTTCCGGAGAGGTTCAGTTGTCAGCCTGGGGCGCGCCGCCGCCCAGGCCCGCAAGCATTCCCGGGTGGTGGCTCCGGCTCAGTTACATCAAGCACATCCGGCCCTTCTGTGAGGCTCGGAGAGAAACAAAGAACCCCCCTAGAGAGTTCGTAGCGCCTCCCCCACCCCAGCGCCCTCCCAGTGACGAAGAGGTGTCAGGGGAGGGGGCGGAGAGACCTACGTAATCCCCTTTCCCAGCCCACACCCACCCCTTATGAACCAAACTGGTAGATCTGGGTTTTGCTTTGGGCTCCTTTTTAGACAATTGTGTCCCAAGCAATGCCCACGGCTAGCGGAGCGAGAGACCACAGGCCCCGCACCAGCTCGCGGGTGTTTGCTCAGCCGGTGCGTGGCGGATCCAGCCCTTGGTCCCTTGGGTAGTGACAGGAGCAAAGATATGCTACGTGGGTGCTGCTCTAGAGCCTCTCTGTCCCAGGACGGCTGCGACACTCAACGGAGCCTGCCACCCAAGTTTTAGCAAGAGCAGCCCGTCCTGTCACTTGCGACCTGTACACTGGCGGGGAGGAAGCCTCAGGGGAAAACGAGTCTGGTCCCTTTTTGGCAGGAGATGAGCTTTCTCCTTCCACATTCCCAGGCTGTGAAAGTACAGCAAAATCAGGGGGCTCAAACAATGTGACCCCTCCGTTCCACCCTCCTCCAGTGCCTCTGATTGCTCTGCGGCTTTGACGTCCCAGTTACTTTGACCCATTTGCAAAGTGTGGTCTGTCTGTCTTGCATTCAGAGGCTAGGCACCATAACTTCCCTTCCGAATTTCAGCGCTTGGGGGAAGCTGGCAGGGACACAGGCTATAGAAATGCCAAGCTTCCTGTGGTTACCGGCACAGCGTGCTCCAGTCTGCATTGGGCCCACACCAGATAGCATGTGGGTATTTTTCTAGTTGCTGAAGATATTATTTGACTTTGCTTTAGTTTTGTGCTTACTTTTCTTGGGATCTCCAGTGATGCAATTCTCCCTATGTTTTTATTTTTTCTCTTTGAAAATAAAACAAGGCTGTTTTCAGCAGAAATAAATATAGAAGATAGGCCTAGTTCAAAGACTAAGAGAGGCATCTTCTCTCTTTCCCTGGGATTTAAGCATTATTTAAGAGGGCAGATGCCCTACCTGAAAAGGCCAGCCTTCAAAAACACAGCAGTGTCTTGTTCAAAGCAGGTGGCCAGATCTGTGTTTCTCATCAGTGGACTAGCTCTGGCTTTAGCTGTTTGGGTAATTCATTCTAGATGCGGGATTCATTTTGAAAATGTGTTGTCCACTAAGAAGGGATTATAGTCAACATTTCTATACTGGTATAATGTGTGGTAGACAAATAGAGTGTGATAGAATGCCCTGGAGCCCCTTCTTTCTGTTTGCTACCTCCTCTGCAATGTGGCATTGGAAAAATATAGTACTATTTTAATTCCTAGATCTACAGGACTTTGAAGTGTTTATTTTAATAAACCATGTTCTAATTCTGGAATCCCAATCTAGTGCAGTTGACAGCTTTATGTAATGACAGTTCTGATTTTGTCTGGGGTAGTTATTTCATGAAGGCAAATTGCCTAAATTTGTTTAGATTGTGACATTATTGACTTGGTAGGAATATCATATCCTTATCCAGAACCACCTATTAATAAATCAGTATATAGGGACTGCAGCTGCTGTAATCTGTTTGCGTAGCATCATTTGATTCTGTTTACACCTCTGGCTTTTTAAGATGAATGTTTTAAAAATAACTTTAAGCTTTACCTTTAATGATGCTTGCATTGGTTATGATTATTGATACAGGAAATGCTAAAAGACCAGATGTAATAATGGGAAGACAAGCCTTCACTTGCCATCCCTTACTTACTTGTAAAATGAATAAGTTGGACTAGTTGATTTCTATAGTTTCTTCAAGTTTCAAAATTGAATGATAGTGGCTAAAGAGTAAGAAAAGTTACCCAGTTTAGCAATGCAAATGATTATATAAGCAAACTATATAAATAAACCAGAGATCGAGTCCAGAATTTATAGTTTATTTTTATACCCGTAGTTTTTTTTTTTTTTTTGTCCAGTATGAGCATTTTTTTTTTCCATAAATTAAATTAACCAACAACTCAAACTGATCATTTTTCTTTGATCCAATATAGCAAAATATTTTGTCAGGTTTGGGGAAGAGAGAAGAATGCTGTAATTAATAGGATAACAGATTATCTTTTTAATTGAGGATTAGTTATATATTCTAGTCCTGTCTTTTGTGAATAATCAAGAATGTAACTCATTTCCAATGATTTTTGTTTTGTTTTGAATGAAGGACTCCAGGTAGCTGTTTTGTCCTATGCAGCAGTTGACAATAGTGTCTGACTTACTTTCTCTGATAGAATTTGGTATTGCTTATAAAACTTGCTAGCACTATTACTTGTTATAAAAATGAGTGAGGCAACAATTATTCTAAACAAGCAAGCAAAGTGTTTTCATCATTGTACAATTTAGGGATAGTTGAAATATTTGATCATTGGTTTATGCTTATCCACATAATTTTTCATAATAGTATGCTAGTTTTTTTTAAAGTTACAATCAAAATAACATCCTGCCAGGAATAATGAATCACTCCCTCTCTTGTTTTCTCATAGCCTTTTAAACTATACCGTTAAGACAACACTTATCATATTGCAGTTATAGAAGTTGTGAATGGGCCACAGCCCCCTTGTCTTACACATGGTATGAGTGTCTTGAGGACAAGGACACTATTAAATTTATCTCTCATCTCTCCAGCACTTTGAACTTTGTCCAATCCATGGTGTATTTTCTGAGGAATGTTGATTGAGTGGATTTCAGGTCATAAAAAATACCACCTACTTGTTTAGGCAGGAGGTGGATGAGAATTCTTCTCTTGTTAGTCGGATGGGTAAATCAGAGAGGTTATGTAAAGTGCTGAGGAGCACTGGCAAGCCATGACTAAAATCCAGGCCTTCTACTTCACTGCCTCCGAGAGAGGCTGCACCCTACCCTCAGTAGAAAATGAGGTAGACTGCAAGTTGAAATACTGCAGGTTTGAGTCCTTTATTTTTAACCTGAATAACCTATATTAACCATTTTGACAAAATCGATCTGATAACTGCTCTGTCTTGCTGTGGCCTTAGAAGGAAATTTGTTTGGCCCAAGCACTCTGTCCTCTAACCTGCACTTAGGCAGAAAGAGTGAACTCCCTTCTGCCCTTCTCCTCTTTAAGTGCTTCTGAAACAACACGATAATTCGACCGGAGACAGCCATCATTTCTAGTCAGCCCACTCTGACAGAGTTGACCAACAGTTGTGCTAACAGGCGTGACGTACAGACAGAGCGACTTCTGCTTCTCTGCCCTCATCTCCTTCCTTTCCATATTAAAAATACAGGGCAGGTAACCATTAGGAAACCATGCAGTTCAATACCCAGGTATCCTTTCTGTAATGCAGCCCTGGGCATGTTTGATGTTCATGGCCTTTTAGAGAAAACAGAGTGAAAGTTTCAGTGTGGCTTTTTTTTGAGTCACTCTTTCTCTCTGAGGTTTAGTTTCTTCTTTATAAGTAGCAAGTTGAATCAGGTAATCCCAAAGGTCACTTCTAATACCATGATTCTGTGATTGTTTTTATTGGTTTATTCAACTGACCCAACTGGAGAACAAAAAATAGGAGTGATAATTTAACTTGACTATATATACAGTAGAACTACTTAAGGCTCTGTGTGTCAGCTGCCACTCCTGGGTTATCTAATTATTTCTTTGAGTCTCTGTTAATACTATTCTCTATAAATATAGTAATTTTTTATTTTTTGTAAAACTAGATTTACTACATTAAAGGAAAAGGTTTGTGGCATTTCCTATTCCAAAAAGTATACAATTCCCAGCTCCTATATAAAATGTTTAGAATTGTAGGGTTTGATAGTCAAATTTCCAAGTAAAGCTTTTATTCTCACCATGAGTGTGTTTCATTCTCACAATGAGTATGTTTCAAAGCTGAATAACTTGAAGTCAAAAGTGTTCCCTGAAATTTATCCAAAAATGTCCCTTTCCATTTCTTTCTGCTTCCTCGCTTTCCTCTTTTTTTTCCCTTCCTTATCTGTTGACCTCCTGTCACATCCATAAAACATATGTCACTGATATGACTACCCACCCATCACCACCCTACCCCACTAAACGCAAATGCAAGAGTCATAACTTTCCTACTTGTCTCAACCTTTTCTATTTTCTTTATGAGCATTGCTTCTCAAGTTTAGATATGAAGTTTACAGGCAGACTGGTTCATCTGATGATTCTGTTTATAGTAGACATGTATTTCTTACAGACTTTCTGACCACCAGACATTTGTGTCTTAAAATCTCTTTAAATACTTGAGGTAACAAAGCAGTATATAGATTATTTATTATCTCATATCAAAATATTTGAATGTGTGGGTATTGGTAAGTTGTCATTTTCTGTGACATGAGCAGTCTAGTGAAAATAAGTGGCAGGAGCAGGATATCACTGCTTATTGGCAAGATATCATAAAGACCATTAAGCTTCCAGGTTGCTGGGAAAAACATCTGGCTTTCCATAGCAACAACTCATGTGTGATGTTCACATTATTAGTTCAGAACCACACTTTTCCTGATTTATCGGCCCAAAGTTCATAGAGGACTGAAAATAATGATGTAGTGTACAGATAGGATATTCTGGTGTTATCAGGTATCTACTGCACTGCAATATTTTTGGGAGAATTCAGTAGATAGAACTTAAAGTGGTTTTGGGGTGGGGGGAGGTGGAGAGAGATGGAAAAGGATGCCATCTGTGCCCATGATGAAGAATGCTATCGTGAAGACTTCATTTAGGGTCCCTTTTATATATTTAGTGGAACAGATTTTCCTTTCCACACTTTCTAGTTCTATTTGTGTTGCACAGATGTCAGGGAAATATCATGTATGTAAAGGAGGGAAAAAAGACCAAAATTTACATTCATGGCCAAGGATTGTAATTTAATCATGTCACCCTTAAATTGATACCCACTTAACTTGCACAAATGATTCCTGCATTTGCTTTCAGGGTTAAAGTCACAGCGGTTTGAGAAACAAAAATTTGAGTCCTGCAGATTATTGAAATTTAGATATTCAGGTTAGGAGAGTAAAAAAAGGTAGGGAGACTAGAATTAAGTGGTTGATCTTGCTTGCCTGCTGTCAGTATGAGAGCTAATGGAACCCATCAGCCGTTTGTCATCTTCCTTTCTGTAATACACTGACCAGCTGAAAAAACTACAGGATATATCAATAGATTTTTATCGTTCAAAGGATTTCTCTTTTTCTTTCCTGTTATTCATAATTCCTTTTACAATCAAAACTTAAAGCTACACAAGTTTTTTTCCCCTCTTGTTTGAGCACAAGTTATTTTTGTGAAAATGAACTTTTTGAAGTTGAGAAGAAAATAATTTTGAGAATTTAGCTCACATTTTCTCTCCTCTCTTCTGGTGTTGCCTCTGTCCTTGAATAGGCACAGGAACTGTGTGTAAATGAGACAACGAGAGGGAAACTGTTGGCATGCAAATGAACTATATTACTCTTTACAGATCCCCTGACTCCACACCTGCCATGGCATCCATGTTTTGTTTCCTTTTATGGAACACACCTGGAAAACTTTTTTACACTGGCTTTCTCCAGTCTCTTCATCTCAGCTCGTAAAGACACGTTTTATCATGTAATGTTTGATTTAGACAAAGAATATGTTTAACATATATGCCAATTATGAAAAAATAAATAAATAAAAAATACCTGCCATGCAGCCTGAGTTCAGAACAGCATCGGTTCATTTTAAGATCCATTGTGCTCTTGCCTCATCTCTCCTTCCGCCTCTCTGAGAACACCCCACCAAGGCTCCTGTTCCTACCCCTCTATTCCGTTGTTCCTATGATGATCACCAGTGGTCTCTGTCTTGTTGAGTACAAGGTCAGTTTTCTGTCCTCAGCAACACTTCACATTGCACACCATTTCCTCTTTCTCAAGCTCCTGGCTTCTAGGATATCAGAATTGTCTTGTGTTCCTGCTGCCTCCCGGATTTTCTTTTTTAGGCTCTCTTGATGGCCCCTATGGACCTTTACTGAATTTTGACCTCTAAATGATAGAATTCTGCAGGGCTTCACTTTCAGATCTCTTCTCTTCTTACCTATATCCCTGTGTTTGGTCTCAAATACTTCCTTCATGCTGATGATCCCAAGTTGATGTCACCAGTATTGATTCATTCCCAGAACATCAGACTTGAATATGCCACCGACAGCATCTTCCCTTAAATGCATCTTCTCTTAAATTTATATGTACGACGCCTTGCCAATTTTCGTTCTCCAAACCTGCTTCTCCTCTAGTGTCCTCCATCTCTGTCATTCTAGTTGCTCAGGCCAAATGCCTTTGAGTTCCCTGATTTTTCTCTTTCTTACCCAAATCTAAGTTTCAGCAGATTGTTCTTCTTGCCTTTCACCCCCTCTATCCAGCATGACCACTCCTATCTAAGTAAGTAAGCTACCATGATCTCTTGACTTGCACTTGATTCCTAGCCAGTTTCCTGCTTTCCTTGCCATCTGCAACCTATTCTCTATACAGCATCCCAAATGATCATTTATTTAGCAAATATTGACTAAATATCTGCTATGTGTCAGGCATTATTTTAGGTGGAGCATAAACAGCACACAACAGCCACAAATTCCTGTTTTTTCCCCCACAATCCACTATGGTTCCATCCTGCTCATAATGAAATCAAGACCTCATTTGGACTACAAGGTTCTGCATAATTGGGCCTCCAGCTCCTGCCTTACCATTCTCCTCACCCTGCTCACCTCAGTCTCATTGCTTTTCCCACATTCCAGGCAGACTCTCATCTCACATGCTGTTCCTTTGATGTAGGGATATTTCCAAGCTACCTGCAAGCTTGCTCCCTTGGTTAATGAAATATCACACATTTAGAAAGGCTCTTCTGTCTACTTGATTTTTTTTCCTGATACCACTTAGCACCACCTGATTTGTTATATATTTTTTTGCTTATGTGTCTATTGTCTGTCTCCCCTTCTAACTTGTAAACTCATTAGAGCAGGGACCTGCTTATTTTCTCAGAGCCTGGAACAGTGCCTGGAACATAATAGACATACTTTCTGAGATCAAGTCCCTTTAGAATCTGCTGGATTAGAGTTTAGAGTTTAGATGATATCTTTAGGTCTCCAGCTCCTCTGAGAATGTTCTTTTCTTTTCCATAAACTATTTCTCCCACTCTTAAAGGTGGGAGTTGGGAGTCTTCATTACTGTCTAGACATTTTGTTGGTATCAAATCTCTTACTTATTCTGGCTTCATTCTCTAACAGTTAAAGCTCAAGCTTGTCTTTGCTTCTTCTGCAGCACCCAGCAAGTAGTAGTCTATCACTCAATTATTGTTAAATTGAATCACTTACTTGTTATTGCTGTCGGGACTTGAAAAAAATGTTCTCTACCCTCCAGTCTCTGCCTTTCTGGGACAAATTGACTTTGTCATCTTGAATGCGAACATATCATTCCTGTGTTCAAAACCCTTGGGAGCCACCAAAGTCTACACAATAAAGAAACAACTCCCTAGGCTGACCTGGCAGTCATGTCCCCAGTATGCTCCATTGATCTCTGCTTCAGTCAAAAGGCTCTCCCCCGCCCCGTTTTCCCAAACATGTTCTATGCTCGCTTATACTTATGTATTTTTTTCTTGTGCTGTTTTCTACTCTTAGGTTCCCTACCCCACCCCGCTATAAGTTTACCCATTTTAAAGATCCAACTTAAATCTCACCTCCTGGCAGAAATCACTCAGTTTCCCAGTAGTATATGATTCTCCCGTTACTGAGTTTCCTGCGGTAGGTATCATTGTATGTCCTTACTAACTCTCCCACTTTTCAACTTTCCTACTAGATGATGAGATGGCTCTCCAAGGTTAAGAGCTGTGTCACATCTATCTTAGTATCCTGAAAACACTTGTCCTAGTGTCTGCCACCACAGGTCCTTCTATGAATATTAAGTGAATAGGTGACCCAGGGAACAACTTAAGAGTTGAGGAGATCTGTATTTTATTGTTTTAAAATGGCATTATGCACAATGTATTTGTCGATGAAATACATATCATAAGGGTAAGTAGAAAGTTGGAAAAGGCGAGCTCCACAAGGATGGGAATTTCTACCTTCTTTGTTAGTTGATTCTCCTGAGTGCTAAGAATAGTGCTCAGTAATAGAATTCAGTGACTATTTAAAGACTGAATGAAGTTTATAGCCTGACAATATCTTAAATTTCTAACGTCATTGTTATGTAAATAAGAAAACTTCTCATTAAGGGGACTGGTGAGGTTTTCCTGAGATCACACAGTTAGACATGAAATCCACCTTCTCCCTGCTTTCCAGCTCTGCCATGAGTAGTGTCAGACCTGAACGAAGAATGCCCCATAATCTTTTCCAAGGTGATGCTCACCAGTGTCACTTTTTTACTAATATCTGAATGACTTTCTTCTTCAGGAGAAGCCTAACTTTTTAATCTTCTGAAAGTAGAAATTTCAGAAATTTAAAGGACTCAGAGACACTACGATAGGTGACAGCATTTATGTATTCCCACATTGGTTCTCCTTCTGCTTGTGTGGTTCATCATTTTGCAAATCACTGAGCAGATTTGACCCTTGACTTTGGTAGGCTGTGCTCGGAGACTTTGCTTAAACCTGGTGTCTACCTGAAAAGATGAGGTTGTCAGTTTTTCTTAGAACCTCTCTACGGGCAGAACGATTCACAGTGAAGTCATCCAGTCATAATTTCAATAGCATTTGTTTTTGGCAATGCTGCTCTCCATCTGTACTAACAATTTTCAATAGCAAGTTAGCACAATTTTTTTTAATTAAGTTTATTGGGGCAACATTGGTTAATACAATCATAAAATTTTCAGGTGTACATTGTTATTTAACATCTGTATATTCTATTATGTGTTCACCACCCAAAGTCCAGTTTCCTTTAACTACCGTATATTTAATCCCCTTTACCCACTTCACCCTCCCCCAATCCCCCTATATTTAACCCCCTTTACCCCTACTTATTTACCCCTCTTCCCCCACCCCAATCACTACGCTATAGTCCTCTGGTAACCACTAGCCTATAGTCCATGTCCATGAGTCTGTTTGATTGTCCTGCTCATTTTTTTCCTTTTAGGTTTATATCTCATGTATAAGTGATATCATGTGATTTTCAACTTTTTCTGTCTGGTTTACTTCGCTTAGCATGATTATCTCGAGTTCCATCCATGTTGTCACAAATGGCAATATTTTATCTCTTCTTATGGCTGAGTAATATTCCATTATATATATGTACCACAGTTAAGTTAGTACAATTTTTGATGAGGTATCTCTCATAGGAACTTTGAAAGCATTCTCCATCCTTTTGCTGCAATCAAGTAAAATTTATTATTTTTTAGAAACATACATTCAGAGTGTGGTGTGACAGCTTTGGGAAAAATAACAGAAAGTCACAATTTGTTATTTTCATTTTTTTCCCTGGAAAGAAGGAAAATATCATTATATGTATAATGAATGTTAAGAAGGCTTAAAACTTCTAAAGAGAAATTTGACCAAGGGACTCAGAATACAAACCAAGATAAAAATGCATTATATGTATGTATATATGCATATATTTATATGCAAATATATAATATATATACACATATATGTGATGTATAAATACATATATATTAATTCTGGTTATTTTAAAATAATTTTTTAGTTATTCACTTAGAAAACATTTATTAAACTTCTATTATGTGTCATGTATTTCCATTTGTTTATTTCTGGGATTTTTCAATCTAGACAAAAATCTACTTATAATTTAATGTGAAAATGTGCAAAAGATACAGCAGATTTAAATCCCTGAAGAGGAGAACCATCTAGTTTGAGAAGGCAAATTGAAAAAAGTTGTGTCCTTTCACAATGATTATTTTATTTTTCTTGCTATTAATGAAGCATTTATTATGTACCAGACACTGGGTTGAGAATTGGGTTCCCATGATAAATGGAGACAATCACATTTCTTGTTTTCACAGAGAGGTCCTCTAATTTAAAGTATTGCTTCTAGAGAAGCTACTCATAGTTTAGTCATTAAACAGAACATCACCCTGTGAGGGACTTAGAAATCATTATGATATATTTAGATTAAACTTAATTTCTCCAAAATCAAATGGTCCTATCATTGATCTTAAGCACCCTGAGAGCCTACTGTTATATGAACATACACCCTCAGGACTTGAAGTTTTGCCACAAATCTTTTTTCCCTCAATGATCCAGAGAATCTTCTGGAGCAGTAAGCACTTTTAAAAAAATCATTAAAAAAATTTCAATTATAGTTTGTGTATAATATTATATTAGTTTCAGGTGTACGGCATAGTGATAGGACATTTATATAACTTACAAAGTGATCACACAATGAATCTAGTACCCTCTGACACCTTACATAGTTATTACATTATTATTGACTATATTCCTTATGCTGTAACTTATAACCTTATGACTATTTTGTAACTACCAATTTGTACTTCTTAATCCCTTCCCCTTTTACACCAACTCTCCAACACCCTATCAAAATGTTCTCTTTATCTATGAGTTTGT